>CACRXK020000426.1:0-28870 GCA_902702795.2 Paramuricea clavata | reverse complement strand
GGGGGGGTGGTGATGTCGGCTGTCGCAGTTTTAAAATCGTCAATGTCGCTTTTTGAAACATGTCAAATGTCGCCGTCAGAATTTTGCAAGAATAGTCGCAATCACGTCGACAACACGTTTCTTGTATATCGGTCTCATTGTATAACCATTTTGTAGTAACTTGTTAATATTAACAAGTTACGACAAAATGCATTTCGACTGTTTATTGCTAGCCCAATTACAGAAACTTGAGTAGACTGAATGTCTGAGCCTTCTCTATGCCAACGTCGTTGTCGTTTTTAAAGTATAGCACTGTCGCTGTCGAAAATATATAAAACAGTGTCGCTGTCGCTCTTTTTTGCCCTTCTTTACTGTCGTTCGTCAGGATTTCAAAACTGCACTGTCGCCTAAAAAAGGGCCCTGTCGGCTGTCGCAACTTACCCCCAACAGGGCCCCATATACAGGTTACCCAGGCTATCTGGCCCAAATGCTGCCAAATTGCCTGGTGTTATATTATTAATATACAGAGCAGAACCACATATATTACGTTCAAAATTTGTCTGGAAGAATGTCCGGCCAAAATGAAATTTGATCGGAAACTTTCAAAACTTGGTCGGACATTTTTTTATTCCATTTTGATTTTGTGCCTTTGTTGGGTAAATTAAGTTAATACATAAACAATACTTTATGCCAAACACCAGCCAGTATAGCACATTAATATTCTGTGTGGGAGGATTGCATGCGGCTTTATATGGTTTATAACACAGTATTTCAAGCCTGTTCAGTGAGTGTTTTCCCCAAGACCCCTTTTTCATGTGGCCAGCCCAGTTCTCCATATAAACACAAAGTAGTATTTACTATAGAAATAACTACACAGGGAGATCTCACTTGACTGTCAGGCATGGTTTATACTGTGAATTAAATTTATTTGTATCAATTAAATCGATCCCATCCCTAACCCTAGAAGAAGTTTGTTTGTTTCTAAGGTAGTACTACTGAGGGTGGAAGGTGGAATAAAATTAAATTCAAATTTCTTTATCAGGTTGACCTCTCGTGGCATGTCGTCCACCGACATTCAAAGAAATCATTTCCTGAGGATGTTATTCCCATCATAGTTTCTAATATGGACACCACAGGAACATTCACAATGGCCAAAGAAATTGGCAAGGTAAACTAGACCTCTGCCCTACTCACCTGCGGTTCGAGTATTTTTACACTTTCCGAAAGTCTCACGACATCTTTCGTGCATGGATTATGCAATCCTGCACAGAAAACCATTTAGTATTCCTTTAATGTCATACAGATGCCTAGTCATGGGGCAGACTGGGGGACAAGTCTGCCCACCCTATTCTCCTTGATCTTACTAACAATGATATCTCTATTGTATTATCAAGCACAAAATGTTGACAGCTATACACAAGCATTACACTGTTGAAGAATGGAAAGAATTTGCCTCAGAAAATCCTGATATTCTACCGGTAGACTTGATTAGATAATTACAATGAAAATGATATATTGTTCTCCACATTTTTATTTACCATATGTACCCCCTTAACAGAGCTACGTTTAGGGGCCCATTAGAGCTATATTTCTTTTCCAAATTCTGGTAGACAATGGGGAAATTTCTCTGTGTGGCTGAGAGTGGGCACCAGCACTCGCTCCTTGATGAATAAAATTGTCTGGCATTATAGACAGAGTGTACTAGTCCGGTATTAGACACAGTAAAATAGCAAAGTAATGTGCATTGGGATGCAATGAAAGGTTAAAATATAGCTGAAAAGTCCCACAGATACAATGAATCATAGAGACTAGCAATACACGAGTCTTAATGAGTATAGTCTTCAAATATAACCACAAAACTTCCTACCAAATTGTTAATATTACTTTATAATTATATGGTCCATCACGTGTTAAACAAGTGATCCACATAAATTCCTGTTTTACATTTCTTTGTAGCACTTCCATGCCATCTTACTTACCATTTAAATTTTCCAGTATACCATTGCAAGTTGTGGTATGATGACCAAAGATGTGGAAAAAATCGCCAGTGTTTTAAACAGTATTCCTGAAATTCGAGCAATTTGTCTTGATGTTGCCAACGGATACTCTGAACATTTTGTTGAATTTGTAAAGGAAATCCGAACCAAGTTTCCAGAACATATTGTCATTGTAAGTTGGTGTAATTTGTGTAAGTACAGGTTGGCCAAAGTTTGTCAGTGTCATTGATTCTCTCCTGATAGGAACCCTCAAATACATACAATACAGTACAACTCTCCAATACAGACATCTCTCTAATACAGACACCTTTCACATACAGTCACCACTTTGTTATGGACATCTCTCTAACACAGACACCTCTCTCTAATGCAGGCAGCTTTCTCTAATACAGACACTTCTCTCTAATACAAACACCTCTCTAATACAGACCACCTCTCTCTAATACAGACACCTCTCACTTATGCAGCCTCTTCTCTCTATTACAAGCACCTTTCTATAATACAGACACCCCTCTCTCTCTCTCTAATATAGACAGCTGTCACTTATGCAGACTCCTCTCTATTACAAGCACAACTTTCTCTCTCTAATACAGACACCTGTCTCTCTCTCTAATACAAACACTTCTCTCTAATAAAGACACCTCTGAAATAAAACTTTTGTTGTGAATTGTAGCAATTTTGTTGCTCGTTTTAGTCTTCACCCACCATTGCTATTTTTCTGTGTGTTTAACCAGGCTGGCAACGTTGTGACAGGAGAAATGGTGGAACAACTTATTCTTAACGGAGCTGATATAGTGAAAGTTGGCATTGGGCCAGGTAATAAAAAGAGTCGCAGAACCTTTTGCGGAAGGATTATACAGCATGCTGCTTTGTCCGCAGGAAATGAAATGAAGTGTTCGCGTACATAAACTATGCTTCGTGCGGTTTAGAAAGAGATAATTGTAACCTCCTACCTGTAGGATTGATTGACTTTGTGTGTAATGTCTCTGTTGAAAGTGACAACCGAACATTTTACGTTGAATGTGCGAACGTTAAGTTTATTATATTTATACAGGCTGTCCAAGAAATGCAGTAGCTGCGTTCCTGATTTTGCACAACTAATTACAGTATACTTAGTAGGCGTCGAAAATTCAATCTCGTAGATGAGTTTCGACACTAAGATTATTCCCGACGAAGTTTTGTAAAGTGTCAATGTGCTTGATTACCTCTACTTGACCAATTGTAATGATGTTCAATTTTAATAATCTTTTCATGATCTTAGTGTCAAAATTGATCTCTTAGATTGAATTTTCGATGCCTAAAAAATTTTCGATGCTAAAAAATTAGCTGTGTAAAAATTTGGAACACAGCTACTGCATTTCTAGGGAAAACCTGTAGCAACATACACACTTTTGGGTAGTCTGAACACATGTGCATATATTTACGTGCAGTCAATACTGCATAGATCTCGGAGTTATTTAATGAACTTTTGACATTGTACAGGTTCTGTTTGCACCACCCGGAAACAAACTGGAGTTGGTTACCCACAAGTCAGTGCGGTGCTGGAATCTGCCGATGCAGCCCATGGTCTAAAGGGACACGTTGTCTCGGTAATAAAGTGTTTATGCATTTGAATATTATGTAACATGTACAATGGCGTAAGATATAGTAACTTTTTTGTTGGTCATTTACTTTGTTTGTCCTGAATAACATTTGTGTTGAAAATTTAGAGTTGTACTAGACAATCATTTGTACCATGTCAATTGTTAATTGCCCAGGATACAAGTTTAAAATGTAGTTTAAAAAATATGATTATTTTTTCGAAAAAGGAAAAAAAAACTTCCTGACTCTTTGAATTTCATCTGTTTGAATAGGACGGTGGTTGCACATGTCCAGGTGATATTGCAAAAGCTTTTGGTAAGATGAAACTTAAATTGAACACTTATCTTAACGGACTTTATCGACAAAACCACACGAATCTCTACAGCTCGTAGAATTGAAATAACATTCCTGTAAATTCATTTCATTAGGAGCTGGTGCTGATTTTGTCATGTTGGGCGGCATGTTTGCGGGTCATGACCAGTCAGGTATGAGTTTTCAAGCACACGGAGTTACCCAACTTCAATACCAGCCTGGATTTTTATTCTAGCACACCGCTACAAGCTGCTTAGCTGGGCGCTGATTATATTGATTACATCACTAAGCATTGATGTAAGCTTTGATCGATGTAAGCTTTGATTACATCATCAATATTTTCGTCTTTAAGGTGGTGACTTGATCGAGCGAGATGGAAAGAAATTTAAGATTTTCTATGGAATGAGTTCTTCCACTGCCATGCAGAGACACGCTGGTGGCATTGCTGAATACAGGTAATACTATGTTTTGGATGGAATGGAGTAAACAGCACTTCACCTTTGATGACATGGCCAGTATTGAACAGTATATGTACCTTTTCTGCCCATCTTCGAAAAACATTGCAAGAAAACACTGTTTCCTGGTTTGTCTACCTTTGGAAAAGTTTTGGCCTGGAAACAATGTTTCCTGATTTGTCAACCTTCAGGAAACATGGCTTGGAAGCACGGTTTTCTGGTTTGCCAACCTTCGGGAAACATGGGTAGACAACACCGTTTCCTGGTTTGTCCACCTTCGGGAAACATGACTGCGAAACTATGTTTCCTGGTTTGTCCACCTTCGACAAACATGACTAGGAAACTATGTTTCCTTGTTTGTCCACCTTCGACAAACATGACTAGGAAACTATGTTTCCTTGTTTGTCCACCTTCGACAAACATGCCTAGGAAACTATGTTTCCTTGTTTGTCCACCTTCGACAAACATGACTAGGAAACTATGTTTCCTTGTTTGTCCACCTTCGACAAACATGACTAGGAAACTATGTTTCCTTGTTTGTCCACCTTCGACAAACATGACTAGGAAACTATGTTTCCTTGTTTGCCCACCTTCGACAAACATGACTAGGAAACAATGTTTCCTGGTTTGCCCACCTTCCGGAAACATGAAACTGTACTTTCGGTCTTCCTCAACGGTGAGCTTTGAAAACGAATTATTGTTTTTCACTATTAGGTCTTCAGAAGGCAAGACAGTCGAGGTACCATACCGAGGCAATGTGAAAGATACAGTACTTGATATGCTTGGCGGTTTGAGATCAGCTTGTACTTATGTTGGTGCATTGAGGCTGAAAGAGTTGAGCAGACGTACGACTTTCATAAGAGTTACCCAACAACTTAATAATGTATTTAGTACGTCATAATGTGTAACTGCCGAAAATGACTGTTAGGATCACATGACAACTTATATTGTATTTGGTTCCTGATGGGTAGTTAAAAAGACCTTGCATAATTACCTCGATATTTACTGTAACTATACGTATTAATAGTAGCTGATACAAAAATACATGTCAAAGATGAATATAACTGATGTTGTAATGTTATTAATGATTAAAGAAACGTTAATTAATTGCACTGTTACGCTAAAGCCTTTTTTAGAATAGGAACAGATCCAATTCTTTCGCAGCGAATTTTATCGCTCATCAATCATTACCGGATTTATTTTTGCTGCTATCAAATTTGCCGAGTAGAAATGTAGCCTGTGTACCAGACGGTATTGGCGGGTCTGCTACGCGGGCTAGTACAAGCCTAGTAGAAGATCTTGACTTTCTAGAAAATAGTTATAAAGTGTTGCCTTGATCTAAATTGATTATTATTGATTAGAGATTCCCATGCAGCAGATGGGTGAAATAAAAATCGTATCCTCAGGACAGACGATAGTTTTCAGACGTACAGGAAATTTATCGTCTCAGCGTTTTGATTGGTCAGACGATTAATTTTTCTCACATGTGAAATTACCATAGCTCAAATAAAAATTTCCACGGACAGAAAATTTTCCGAAAATGTCATTGTTAAAAGTTGAAAATTTTCATATTTTTTCCCGACGTATTGAAATTTGTGTCGGCCAATCACATTTTACAAAATTTTCTTTCTCGCCTTCGGCTCGAGTTTGTATATCCGATACAACACGGCCGCTGATGTTGTAAATAGTACTTAATGAAGTGTATGTTTATACACTCTGACTACTACAATGGGTCATTATTATGGGGGCACCGAAGAGAAAAGGGTTGGGTAAAGAAAATTTTGAGTGCGAAATTAACAAAAGTTTGCCTTGCTTTGCCGGGGAGAGTATAAATAATTAGGCATTAGATAATTTATGCATGATACCTAATTTAATTCGCTGGCGGAGGTATGCAGTCTCCAAGTGCCCTCTACAGTAGTTTCTCGTGTTTTCTTGTATTTGACATTTACTCTTCGTTTCTACAATCTTTGCAAAAAACTATGGGAATGTATCACGAAATGGTATATTACAACCGAATGCATGTGAAAACTAGATTGTCCCAATTTATATTGTCAAAGATTGTATATATGTACTATTTACAACATGAGCGGTCGTGTTGTATATCGGATATACAAACTCGAACTGAAAACGCGAATGTTGTAAATGGCTTGTGAAACGTCTTGATGAGAACTTTCGTATTCTTCAACAATTTAAAATAAATGAATGATATTTGGTGAGAAAATTAAAGTTAAATATTAAATTTATAAATCAGCATGATATCTGTATCAGGTATACAAACTCCTTCACTTTCATGATTTCTTTTGTGTTTTCTTCATGAATTATTATGTTTCACAATTATATTTGCAGAATATCGAAAATTCAACTATTGAGCATAATCCCGGATGTGAATATCCATCACCATCTTATCTAACTCAACCACCACCACATAATAGCACTAATGATACGATTGACTTGAAAGATGTAAAGAGGTACCATGACCATCAACAACCAACACATCAACAAAGACCATCACAGGATTGTAATCACAGATTCTCCTACCATACCCCACAACCACCGCACTGTCACCAATGCCACCATGCACGGCACGCAGAGGGGCATCCCCACAGGAGCGCAGCCTCACAAGAGGCTGAATCGTGTGTGCCCACAGAAGAAAACGGCCAAAAACCCTGAGATGGACAAATGAAGCCAGTGGGCGATAGTAGAATGGTGATTTGAAAAATCTGAATTTTCAACATTAAGGTTACAAGATTTGATATTCTTAAACCCCATAAACACGAGTTTCTCTAGGAAAATAACATTACTATAATTACAGTATTGCATGATATAGAATATTAAATATAATTTGTAAATCACAGGTTCAAATAAAATACCGAATATTTTTCAATCGAACCTTCAGCCTAAATCACAAAGTTGTGTACATGTACTATTTGGTAATTATTCTAAATTTGGGGCACCTGAATGCAGCGCGTACGAATGTTAATATGTACCCATACAGCTTAAAAACAAGTATCGAAAGCACAGTCACTATAAAAAGTATCTTCTAGAGACAGTAACATATCTGGAACAAGAACTTCAGTCATTCGGCCTATGAGAAAAGTAACGCTAATTACGATGGCGAAAATTGAAGCTCAATAGCTATGAAAGTCGTAAACAGTCCCCCCACCCCCCCAGCTAACTCCAGTTTTTTCTAACGGACCGTATCGCTAATCCAGTTATCAGTTCATAAAACCATTATAGTATTAGTCTTTAAATCGAAGTCAAATTACGAAATTTCGCCACACTCCTGGCAGCTTCGTGTCCGACCGCGCAGAAAAAATAGAAAGAGACTGGGTTGACGTTCAATACTCAATAGCTCTTCAACGTCCACCATTTTTAGACTAGAACTCCCGCTCCAACGCCATGTTGGTGAAGACGAGACGTTATCATGAGCGCGCGCTTAGGTCTGAATTTTGCAACTTATATAGCCCGACTTTTTTCTCCATTTGCTCTTGCGCAATTTCCTTTTAAGCTAGCGCCTGCGTGGCTGGCAGGAGTACGAGACAACCACCGATCTAATAGTAGACCAGTGGAAACAACTGAAAAATAACACAATTATAAGTTTAACATTAACGCCGGGGAATCATTCTACACTGTATTATATTTGCTATATTTTGAAATTTCTACATTATGTACATTGCACAACTATAATGTGAACAGTGATATATATAATATATATATTATAAACTATTTACAATTATATTCCAAAAAATTGGAAAAGTTAAAATACCGAAACGAACTACGTGTTTCAAAAGTATAACTACAAATACATTAAAAAGGATAACTGGATATATAAGAACAAGGGATCTTTCACTAATTATACCTGGAGTTAGTTCCATAATGAAATTGGTTGTGTGAACCTGTTTTTTATAACTGATGATGATACAGCCTGGCTAACAGATCGAAAGCTTTGCAGCAATAAAATATACGTGGTGTATCCCAGCAACTAAAACAAATTTCTGTTAAATCAAAGGCTCAAACACGAATGTTTGTTTTGTACAAATAAAATTCTTAACAACCAAATAACCAAAAGAGCTAAATAACGACCATGGCTGTACGCAGAATTTTTTCACCAAAGGGCAGTAATAGTATACCTATTGGCGTTGAAACAAGTACCCAAATGTGAATGCTTCAAAGTCATATCAGATGCATGCAGCCCCATACAGAATCATACATTCTGATTCACAAGATTATAAGTAGCACCATTTGGCTTAATATTGTCGTTTCTTTTCGCGGTACCAACACCACCCAGGCATAAATAATAAATGAGCTCTAAAATTCTTTCTAAAACATCTAAATTCTAAAAAGTTAAAAATTAATTTGTAACAGCGTCTTGAATAGTTTTACTAGCCATACCATCTAGCTTGGCTTTCTTCACCACAGGTTGCCCGAATGAGTTATCATCTAATTTTTCAACATTATCAAACGGCGAACCTGTCTTGTAACCTTTTTCACTTGCAGTTTTACTTCCATTCTGTTGTCCATCTCGGGATAACAACTCTTTCCCGTTGGCAGCTTGCGATGTCAAAAATTTGTTGGCGTCGCCAAAACTGGGTTGTTTTCTCCCAACTCCATCATCGACGGTAGCTTTTCCATCAAGACCCGTTAACGTATCTGATCTATTGTCTATTCTGTCGGAAAGAAAAACGCACACGTCACCAAGCTTCAGCTGTTGGCATGGCAAACCATACTGTACCAAAGTTGCATCAGGCTTGCACGACGCCCATCCTTGATTGTAAACAAAGAACGGATGATCCGATGGCTTTTCTACCAACACCTAAACACCATGAAACATTTTAAAATGTTATTCAGCAGCAATGTACCCTACTCTATTATTTCACTCTTCCTATACTACCACGCGATTTAGTCTGTCAAGAGGGAAACACAAAGGTAAAGCAGACCATAATCTCCGATCCGAGTTGACGTCATCAATTTTTCATCTCACTATCTACAGATCATTGCCTATGTTTTTTTTTGTTAGAGATGAGCCGACAGGCCTTACAATATAGGTCAGAGAACCGCCTGACAAAATTTTCGATGACTTTGAGTTTTGGGTCGGAGATATGTATTGTGATGTCTGATGGGTGTCCGATAACTTTGAGTTCAGTTTGGCTTGGAAATAATATGCAATGCATGCAGAGACAAATTAATATCAGCAAAACTCGGAAAAGTCATTTGAATCTTGGCAATGAATTTCCGAACCCCACGGTGAAAACGAATCGCACTTGAGTACAATTAATTTCCAGTTCACTTTTCACACATTACTCTGATTCTCCTTTTAACATACAAGGTTCTAGTCCTGGACATTTTGATTCACGTCGGATAAAGTTACAGTCAGGTCGGACACTGGCAATTTACTCGGGTCGGAAAACAATAAACCTCAGTTTCACTTAAATTGGACAGAATATGTCCAGTGGTTTCCTCTCTACTTCGGACAATTTCACAATAGGTTGGACAATATCCATGACCAACCGATATTTTAAGGCCTGCCGATCACAAAAATTGCTGATTATACTGAGACAGACTATTTGAGGATCAATTATACCAAATAATTGGCCGATTAATCGCCATCTGCCTACATTATCAAATCATTATGTTGCCAGTCATTATAGTCCAGCATTTTCCCTCCTTAAACAACAGAAAAAAGTTTTATAATCAACTGTAAAGTATTCACCGAAGTTTTAGTTAAACAAAAAAGGAGATGACTCCAAAATACTTTTGTTAAAAAGTTAGGTTGTAAGTACTAGCATATTGATGAGCAACTAAGTTTTCAAAATGTTTTATGAATCAAACCATAACTTCAGATGTTAAAGATAACAGCAGAATGACAAATTTAACAAAAAGGCTGGATCAAACGAGGATGGGAGTGCATGAGAGTTAACAGTCACACAACCTTGGTTCACTGTTCTTAATGCTTTTCCAACACTATCATGTATTCTATCTAAGTTAGAACATACTGTAGTTGCAACAATCACCAAACCT
This sequence comes from Paramuricea clavata, assembly GCA_902702795.2. NCBI lineage: Eukaryota > Metazoa > Cnidaria > Anthozoa > Malacalcyonacea > Plexauridae > Paramuricea > Paramuricea clavata. The sequence continues at coordinate 18,528 of CACRXK020000426.1, read as the reverse complement.
TTACTTTGTTAATCTAGAGTTTGAAATGTTAAATTTAGGCTAAATAATGATAAATTCAAATTCAGGATGTGGAAGTTAATGTTAATCTAATTCTAACAGTAGATTATTTTACTGATTATCGTGCAACAATCGAACATTATTGATTATGCCAATTATCAATTATTTTCTGATTAATCGGCTCATCACTATTTCTTGCTATTTTTTTTCATTTATATATATTTTTTTATTATTATTATCATCTTTATTAGGGTCAATTAATCATTATTACAAAGAAAACATATAAAATATTCAATCAAACTATTAATAGAATATAGACCCTAAATGGGCAAGGTATAAACAGGACTCGAAGAACCATGCAAGATTTGTTGCAATGTTCTGTAATCTTTCTCTTCTGGCCCTTTAGAAGTAAAATATTCTGGGGGCCAGAAATCACTTGAAATTTCGATCAATATACAAAAAACCCTTCAACAAAAATTATAAGCAACATATTTTCAAATAAATCATCATCATCACATATTTACCTCTTTTTCATAATTTTCCACAGCAAATCCAATGAGTGTAATTGCGCTATTTGGTACATCCTGTATTTTAGCAATCTTGCAAGTCTCCAAACTAAGCTGCTTCGATACTTCTGCACTTTCGATGAAGTCTGCAGTTTTGAGGTCTTCTATGGGCTTTAATCCACCAGCAGAGAGCATGATAAGCGAACCCTTTGTGAAGGGTGGAAAATAATGTGATTTGGGGTAACTTGATTTCAGCTCTGGTAACGCCTGGTACATAAATCCAGTCTGGTACATTCCTGGTAAATTCGCTGGCATTTGCATTGGTTGCTGTACCAGCATCGGTGGGATCATTGGTCCGGTGAATGCCGAGCCACCATTCGCATAACCAGACGTGGCAAACATTGGCTGTTGCATGTTGGCATAGCTTTGTAGAAAGTCTTTGGCTGCAGATATATCCTGGGTAAAGCCAGGATGGCTTGCGAGTTGTTGTGGCAACGATCGTTGTGGTTGAGTGTCTGTCACAGCTTTCCTACTGTCCGCTGATTTCGGAAATTGAGTGGGACCCTTGGCATTTAGACCAGTGTCATATTTGAACACTTTTGAAAGATTTTGGTCATTTTTTTCCACGCCTGAAAAGTCATAATTTTTGTAATTCATATTACATAGAAATTTCACCAACTTTGAATATTACTAGGCAAACGTGGGATACAGATTTTCGCGGTGGACGCTAGATTTCAAATTTCTTGTATCCCACTGGATAGTGCTGAAAGATTTCAAATTGTGAACTTTGAACTCCAGGCGAAGAGCCTTTGCTCAAAACATGGAAATTCTCCTTATATTTTTCAGGTAGTTGTATCCTGACCAATGAAAGCTTCAATGAAAGCTTCAATGAAAGATCGAATAATATACCATATTTTAAATTTATTTGATCAGTCAAAATGTACTTGCAGAATAAAATTAATCTGTCATTAGTGTTTCTGTTTATTCAACAGCAGATTGCCGACCGTTATAATACCAATCCACACGTACTATAAACAGCATGTTTTCATGGGCCCTATTACATTTAACACCCGCAGCACTTGTGAGGACCTTGATTACTAAGGGGTAATCAAAGAAAATAAGAGAAAAATGCGGTTTTCAAGTCTTTTCCAGAAGAGTCAATTACACAGATTTCTTTTGCATACCAGTAGGGGTAACAATCCCCCAAAGCAGAGGGGAAAAAAATTCCCCCCAAAAGCAGAGGTCTCGACAGGGGGCTTTGGTTTTTACTTTTATGTAATAGCCCAATGACAAATTAAAGTTGAGCTGTGAGCACCTAGGCTTAGATGCAATGCCTTTGGTGGATTGTTCCAACAGGCAAGACTCTTCCAATTTTCTCTGAAATACAGGAAATTGTTGGGATACAAAATCCACTTATATATGCATTTTTTTACATAAAAAATTTCACCAGCTATATACCTGCCTGTCAAATGTTAGCATAACCAAGAGTTGTGCAACATAATTTTATAGTGAATTAATTTAATAGTGATGGACATGTTTCGACTCAATACATCGATCACTATAAAGAGCCAATTAATTGCACTTCACAGTTTTTATAGTGTATGTCTACAAATATATTCGGTCTGTTGTTCTCAGTGACGATTTAGCATTCGATAACACATTCTGATAACATGATTTGGCATACGTACGACTTTTACGCAGTGTTTAGTGAGGCAAGTGGATTTACTGTAATTTACTAAATTTCCAATTTCTTTGAATTCCTTTCGTATTTTCCTCGAAATACCATTGAATGCATTCATAACAAATTAGCTACGGAGAAAAATACAACACCCTACACAAACGAAAGTTCCCTAAACATATTAGAATATATTCCCCCAGCTATAAACCCACAGTCAATGTTTTAAAGTCATAATACACCAACACATAATTCCATACCTGCAATACTAGCACGCTCTTGAATTCGGTTGGCTTCGCTGCTCTCGACAACAGCCGAACTGGCATCGTTCTCAGCAGAATTCAAGCTTTCTTTATTGCCCATATCTTTCAGCAAATTGTTCGCCATTTTATCAAAATAATCCGAAGAATATGTTTATTTCCCCCGTATGTTTCAAGGACAACATCACTTAATGAACGGTGCATGTGCCAGTATTAAAATATTGTGTTAGTTGACAAAGCCCATTCAAGGCATTCACGTTCGCATTGTACTGTACAGTCACTGATCTGAACACATTAACTGGACATATTCTAGCACTTTGTCCAGTTTTATAAAGAGGTCAGTGAACAAAAATATTGCCAAGAAATTCCAGTAATTTTTTCGCACTTCACGACAAATAATTCCGGTAAAAAAATTCCGCATCGCGCATTCAAATGATACCTTCAGATAAACTGTCCGACCTTTTTCTTTTTTTGACCATATTTTGACCCCAGGAAATACAGTAATTACACCACGGTATAGCACAATTTCACCATGTAGAAGGTTTGGTAGACTTACTACAAGATGTGAGATTTTTGCGAGTGTAGACAGTTATACTTACCCTGGGTTCAGAGGTTTTCTGGTGTCAGAGTTTTAGGAGGGCAATTGCTAGATAGTATACTTCAAAATAAGGTTTCCGTTTTTATATCAATTTTTAAAATAAGTTAGGGTTAGGTTAGGTTTAGGTTAGGTTGGGGTAAGGGTTAGTATTAGGGTTAGGGTTTAGTTTTGTGTTAGGATAGTTTTTTCTACGTTATAAAAACGGAAACCTTATTTTGAAGTATACTATCTAGCGATCACCGTTTTAGGAGGCTGGCCAGCACCGCCTGAGTGCAGGCTACAGCTTCAGCAAAACCCCCAGATCCAAGGTAGTGTATACCCGGATCCCAGCATATCTGACATATGACACCCCTTGATGACACCCATGCGATGCATGTTATACATTGACGATGCATATTACTAATGAACTACTTGAAACCTGAAATATTGATGTGGTATATGTACAGCGTATTCGTTTCTTGATAATGTCTTCATTCTTTTACAATATGTAGTAAATGGTTGACTAGTAAGTCGTTTGACAGTTTTGAGTAAAAAGTGTTGTCGATAATTTGATTTTGGGCTTGCAGTCCTTAATGTAAATGTTCTATTTTAATGTCTTAACCTACGTTAAAACTTTAAAACTAGTTATACGAATTTTAAATAAAATGGGATTATTCTATTATTAATAAATAAAATTATTACAGTGATGTATTATGGCATGGGATTCATGGGAATGTCACATTCGAAAAAATCGCCAGAATGCAAGTGATATGGTGGTGAAAGATAAAACACTACCTGGAATCAAAATGAAAATAATAAAAATTAAAAGGTGATTCGTCAGTAACGGTTCTGGAAATGAGAATTTGCTGAAACTTCCCGGGGGTGAAGCTCAGTGCCGCAGAGAGGTTGGCGGGGGCCCGGGGCAAAATATTTTTTTGGGGCCCCCTTTTTGAAAAAAAATTTTCCGGAAAATTTTTTTTCCGGACAACAACCCCCCCCGTCGCCAAAAAAATTTTGGTCAGTGTACCATTTTAGGGGTCAAAAATTTTTCCGGACGAGTAGATTGCACGCACTTTTCAGGGACTTTATCTCATTTTTTATGCCTAATTTCGGTACTTAACCCAATAAAACAGATATGTTGTCCTTTGCGCGGAAATATTTAACACAGAAAAAACACTGGGGCCCAACTAAAATTTTTCAGGGGACCCCAGTACCTCGGGGCCCGGGGCAATTTCCCCCCCCCCCTCTCGGCGGCTCTGGTGAAGCTTATGATATGTTCATAGTAAAAATGGAAAAAAAAAGTTGGAGAAACGGAACTTGTTTCAAAGATATGACAAGTGCAATATTTTCCCCCATACGGCGCCATCTTGACCCTCACATTTTACGAGTTACAGGAAGAATCGCAATTGCTCCGGGTAGCCTCGCAGTAGCTCGGAAGAGTGATTTTCATTGGCTCGATTTGACAATTGCTTTTGTGTTTACAACAATAAATTGCTTTGTTCTTTAGAAAAACCCCATCCAATTGGAGACGACCTTCCGAGGCATTGCGAGGCTTCCCATTGCTCAAACGTTATTGAATGTTCCAGGGGGTGAATGCCTCTCTTTAGCTAGGGCACTTGCTAAGAACATGTCCGCCATGATATGAGCTGGATATGTTCAGTAAAAACTACCTTATGGTTTTTTTGCAGAAGTGAGACCTCTGTATGTAATTACTCTGTGGCCGGGCAGAGAAACTGAATGCGTAATTAGCCCAATGTATAATTTATGCATGACACTTGAATTAATTCCCTGGCGGAGGTGTGGTGGTCTTTGAGTGCCCACTAGTTTCATATGGATTTCTTTTTACGAAGTAAACGCACAAATTAAAATACAAAAACGAGAATGAAATGAAAGTACTGTATATAGTCGTGATGTTTATGGAAATGTAAAGAAAGCACTAATTTTGTAGAACGCCTTGATGAAAAACTGTTCTGGTAAACATATATATAGAACATTTTCAACCAACTTACCAACAAGATATTTAAGAAGATCTAATTTCTGGGCTTCTATCTTCGTTTCCACTCTAGCAACCTTCATAAAAACAGTTGAAGAAAATCCTTATGTGTTGTCGTGTACGTTGTAATTCTATACATCTACAAATTAAATCAATTAATATACAAGACAATGTAATGTTATAAACATCTTACTTCTGTGTCAATTCGATTGTTATTGTCTTTTATTTTCTGGTCGCGAAATTGGAACTATATATAAAGAAAAAAACAACGAAAATTACTGAAAATTTTCAGAAAGCTCGAAAAATGAACTCTGTAGGCGTACTTCAGTTTGTTAGAGCGTTCACTTGGTTAATAGGACAACTTGCATGTTAGACTAATTTTTTATTTAGACAAAAGAAAGTAAATTCCCGTAAAGAAATTATCAAAATCAGTGGAATTGCAAAATTTGATTACGAAATGTTGTAAAATACAGAAAATATAGCGTTGCGAAGTTTGCATATTTTCAGTATGTTTGTATTACGTGCGGAAATTGTTACCATTTTTGAGCCGAAAATGGTAACAATTACCGCACGTAATACAAATATACTGAAAATATGCAAACTTCGCAACGCTATATTTTCTGTATTTTACAACATTTCGCAACCAAATTTTGCAATTTTACTAATTTCATTATGTTCTTTTTAACTGTTGTGTTTGATTCCCTTCCCTTTACTTAGATTAAAATTTAGTCTGGCATGCAAGTTGTCCATTGTGATATTTTATACCCATAAACCTTATGGGTAAATATCAAGATTTTGTTGGCATCTCACTCGATTGAATAATAATTGAAGGGTTTTGTAGATGGAAATTATCAAGTGTTCGTTTGTATACATTTATTACGCCTAATCAGTAACAGCTGCGAACAAATGCAACTATAGGTCGCTGGCAGGAATGGAACCTTGCGACTCCGGCTCAGCGTTCTAACCAACTGAGCTACAGAGTACAGTTGCCAAGCTCTAAACCTCATACACTGGCATCATCTTGCTATATATGGAAAACATTACATTGTGGTTAATAAAGCTTGTCAACTGGACTCTGTAGCTCAGTTGGTTACCTATATATACATGAACTTGCGGTTACAGCTCAACAGCTGGCCTCTGTAGCTCAGTTGGTTAGAGCGCTGCACCGAAATCGCAGGGCCGTAGGTTCAATTCCTACCAGAGGACCTTGTGCTGCATTTTTCGCAGTCTTTCCTGGTCAGGTCTTAAAACATATATATTCTCACTTGGATTACAAACCCGTTCGATTCCTGCCACAGGACCTATAGACCCATTGCACTGACGTCACAAATCCTTAGAGTGTCCTTCAGATGCTAGTCCCTAACAATATCTGTTCGGGTACAACAACCACATACAGCGCAAAATTAACCATTTTAATACAAAATTATTATAAAGTTTTACAAAATTTGCTTTGTTTACGAAAGTTATATTATGCCTAGATTGCTAATTTGTCCTCCAGATGCATCGTCACCGGCGCTGTGACGTCATGTGCAATGGGTCTATAGTAGCATTTCAGTTCGGAGCCCCTCTATGTTAGGTACAAAAAGTAAAAAAATTTACACTCAAAATTTCCAGCTACAAAAACCCTATTGGGCTATTGTTCGTCGAACTATTTGCGTCAGATTACTAGTTTCTATGGAAAATGCAACAGGACAATGACCGGTGTCCATAATATTCTGAATAAAGCAAAAGCAATGATGATAAGTCAAAACATAAATAGAGTTTTACCTCCTCCTTTACTCGACTTCTTTCCAAACTCGTATCTAATGCTTGACTGGACTTTAACTTCACCACTTCTTCCTGGAATGGAAGCAGTTTAACGGTGACTGAAACAAACGATCCGAGAAAGCATACGGTAACCTTTTTGGGGGCGGGGTTAACAACAACTTTACAAATAAAATGTGGTCGGATCACTAATCAGATGTAAATATCAGATCATTTATACGTTACACAAAGTAATTTTTTCTGCAACTAATAAATTTCTGAAACACCAAGTGTCCCCCACAAAACTATACACTATTTGATTTCGTATAGCATAAAAACTACTGAAATAAGTTTCATAATATCGAAATGTTACGAAAGCACTAATTAATTTTGTAGAATGCTGTGATGAAAAACTGTTCTCCCTGTTAGATTTTGATATATAACAATCAGGCCTTAAAATATCGGTCGGTCACGGACATTGTCCGACCCATTCGTGAAATTGTCCGACGTATAGTGAGGAAGCCACCGGACATTCTGTCCGACATAAGTGAAACTGGGGTTTACTGTTTGTCCGACCCGAGTGTATTGGTGTCCAACCGAACTGTAGCTTTGTCCAACGTAAATCAATCCGCAGTATAAGGCTCGTATAGTAAATGGAAAATAAAGGACAATTGAGTATTGTATAAAAAGTAAACTGCATGGAAATGTTGTTTTAACGTAGGCTGATCGAGCGCGGGGCGGCGACGTGCTAGCGAAATGGTGAAGTGGAAAACGGGCTTAAGTTGTCGAAGTCTTACTTCTGTTCTGGCAAGCAAGTTAATTTTGGCTTGGAAATAAGTATGAATGACACAAATTATTTAATATCTTCACAACATTTACCGTTTAGAATTAATACATTGTGCTGATATTCATTTGTGTCATTCAGACTTTAATTTCCGAGTCAGAACTGAACTGAAGGTCATCGGACATATGTCCGATCCAAACTCAACGTCATCGGACATTTTGTCAGACGGCCCTGGAAAAGATATTTTAAAGCCTGTAACAATTAATTTTCCGTCAAATATTGACGAAGAACAACTTTCATTCTTAAGCATATGTTTTGTAAAGAAAGTGTTGGCAGAACCACATGCAGGCCATGCTAACAATTTAACCATGACTGCTTTTTCGATCATGCACATATGGCTGTGTATCCAAAATTACGTTGTAAGCTAAATTGCAGGCTTGTGTATAACATGGTGTTACATGGATTACCTGTAGCAATAACTTAAGAGCAGCCACTTCACTTTTCAATTTCTAAAATGAAGAAGAGACAATTTCATAGTTAGGTTATAAGACTTTTATTATTATTATTATTAGTTTAATAAAATCCATTTTGCAGCTAAAGCTGAATTACATGGAAACAATATTTACATTATTAAATATTAAAATTTACGTTAACAATGTTATATAGTATGATAATATGTATTCTATACTAAATTAGGGTAAATTACGATAATATACTCTAACTATTAAACTACCTATTATAAAAATGCATTCATAAAATGTTAACTATATTTAATGGCAAAAAAGTTCTTTAACCGTTCAGACATTATCGGTAAGAGTTGCGGGTTATTATTACGCAGATCATAATTATGAGTTCGTTCTGATAGACTGGATTTAACTATTGCAATTAAAGGGTTGTGTGGCGAATCTTGGTCTCGAAGTGAGTTAATTAATTTCCTACATGCTTCTTCTCTTCTTGTACTCATGAACTACTAGCTGTTATATTAAGAAAAAAATACATCAATCACATACCGCACATTCATCTTTCATTCGAACAAATTCTGTTTTCTCTAAAATTATCATATCATTTCTAATTTGAAAAAATTCTCAAGATTAATCTAATTGTTTTTAGAAATCACACACAAAATCGTCATTTAGAACTATAGTAAATGAGTTTCATATATGTCTGAACATAAAATGGTAAAATCTAAATTACCGGTTCCTACAGTACTTCAGGATGAGAGTACTTAGGTCATTGGGAAGATTACTTACACTATATGATACTGAGAATAAATCAAGTACTGTTTACTATATACCTTACTTTTTCTATTAATGACTTTAATCTCACTTCAAGTTGTTCCTATGTAAACAAAATATAAAATTCAGGTACACTGGTACAGTATACTGTAGTTGTGGTACGTGTGAGGTGGTGCTTCTCAGCAAAGAATTAGGCAAGGGGCAAAGAGGGGGGGAGGTTGGGGGTGCATTCTCCGAGCTCTATAAACTATAATATCCTAACTTGAACAGTGGAATAAGATCTATATAATTTGTCAATCAATGGAAACTTTCACACACCTGTTCAACTCTAGAGACAGAATCTCCCTTGACATTTCCAACAGCAGAGTGAACAATATCAGTGATTGCAGAAGTTATAACTTCAGATTGCTCCAAAGAAAAGCCTACATGTTATAAAAAAAATATATCAAATTCACTGAATCACTGTTATAAGCTTAAAACATAATTCGAAAAAGGCCAATACACCCTTCTAGAAAGTATGTCACTTCAGCTATATAATGCCTCGTTTTCATGTATGCAACATTAGTTAAAGCAAATGTGTCAAACCCAACTTGATAACTTTTCCATTTTTAGCATTAACATAAAACTGCTTATCAATAACTATGTCCTAAATTATACTTATCAATTACTATACTCTAAAACAACATACCACACTTTTGAAGGTCAGTGACCATGAGATGTGTGTCAAAGTAAATAGAATTCTTGTTGGGGCTAACATATTTGGAGAAGCATCTTCTAAACCCAGAACCTAAATTCTCAAAAATATTAATTCAAAGTTAATACATGACAAATGTGCACTTTTGTATTTTAAATTATAATTGCCTACCAGATTAATTTATTAATCCTTGCACATGTTAACCCATTGAGGCCAGCACTCTCCCATTGACAAGTGAAATTGTCTGGCATTAGAGTACAATAACAAAGTAAAGTGCATCAGCTAGGGAACATTGACACTTAAAGGGATAAATATAAACCAATGTCCTGTACCCATGTCTCTCATTGATCAATTAAAAGTATATTGTATTAGGGCATATTGTGGTTTAATTAGTAAGTATCAAGAGATGGTATATCCTAACATGATATCAAATTACCCCTATGCAGGTAAAATTTCTGGCACTGGATCATTCCAGAAATTGATACTCCCCCTATAGAAATGTCTGCCATCTGGGGGAGGGGGTTGATGTGGGTGGGGGGGAAGGTCATTCTTGATGATACTAAAATCATAGATGGATTTTGTGGGGGGTGCTACCCCCCCCAATATTAGCTATAACCCCCTCAAACAAAATGACCACCCCTCCAAAAAAATTTTCAACCCCCCCCCCAATATTCAGCATAATAAAAAATAATTAAATAGTCCACTCCAACATGCAGAGTGTTGATGGTACAAAATAAATGTAGAAGTTAACACTCAAATAGAAAGACACTGCGAAACTAATTGCTCCTTGCTTGCATTCACTGGTTTATTGGAGCAATTGTAAAGTTTTGAAACTCTATTCTCTCCCCTGAATAGAGTTTGTGCCTTGTCATGCAAATAGCTTGCTAAATGCAAGGAACATTTGGAATTTTTACAAACATTATTTTTAGTTTTTAATTCTTTTAGGAAATAGACTTGCCTAGATTTAATCTTTACACCCCAAATATTATTTACATCAGAGTTGCATCATAAATTGTACTCGGATTCAAACAACACATACAATGTTAATGACTTTATAAAAGTAAAAGCATATTGTGTATTGGCCTATTGGGTTTACACTTGTACAGGTTCATTTAACTTTAACTCTCTCAAGTCTCAATAGACAATCGGACATGCCAAATCCATTGATATGACACTCTTCAAAAAACTTTTTTTCGAAGCTAGAAATCATGATTTTTTTTCAAATTTTTCCAGGGATACTTTGTTTTCTGCTCTCTAGACTCCCCCCTTGTGGCTCTAGTGCTCCACCACTAGAATATAGACCTTACTGGGGTTTGGTGACACTTTGTGTTGCTTCAATCACCTGCTCATGGCTCACCCCCCTAAAATTTCTGGCACCACCCCAGTAAAAAATATGAAAATCCGTCTATGAGTAAATATACTAGAATGTCCAAAAAAATAATGGGAGTGGAAAGATTAACTTCCAATTTCCTCTATGTGCGAGGTGTTAATGTCTCCTCAAACCCATTACACAATAAAACATAGCAAAACAGGAAACAATTGCACATTGAACCTATGAAATGCATCATTCACAAATGGGTCAGCGTGCCATTTATACCATGTGGCAGTTCAACCCATCCAGTGCAATTAGCACTCTCCCCTTGACAAGTAAAATCAACATTAACCCTTTAAGTGGCAATGTGCCTTCATGTACCCTATTTTATCATTTCACTCTGTGTAACAGCAGACAGTTTACTCATCAGGGGCAAAGTGCGGCCAGCGGCCCTCTATTACAGAATACTACACAGAAGTCCATCTCTATTGTTTTTTGCGTAAGCTCTATTCGTCATGATTCGTCACTCAACAAGTACTGTAAACAGAAGCAGTCCCCCCTGGAAATACTAAAAATGGCACATGTCCAGGGGGGTGACTGGTCCTGTTTATGGTACTTGCCAAGGTCTGTGCCTCTATGGATTCAAGCGATTCTAGTCATTAGACTGGTTCGACTTTATATTTGTACAGTACATTTATTGATTATACATTTTATTACATCATACAAGTTTAGTATATTTGTGGTTAGGCTATGGGAATGAAAGTCATAGATTTGCGTCCGGGTAATTTTGAAAAAGCATGCGGCTTTTTTTCATTATTCATTATTCATTATTTTTTGACCATTCTTTTCGGTGGTAAATACAGAGATCAAAACAAGAATTACCGTTCACGCCGTGGAATTACATATATCACGAGCTCAGGTGGTCGCAGCACTGAGATCTGTGTGCCAATTTCGCGATTTCGGTGAATATAATTTGGAATTTCATAGAATGTGGATACTGAGGACAAACACACTGCAATATGTTCATTTCATTGTAATCAATACTCAATGTTATTGCTAATTTTATTGAGTTTTGCTTTATTTGTGAAAATAATGAATTTCTTTGTAAATAATGAAAATTTTAGGCGGTAGCTTTTGAGGCATGCGGGCGGTGGACGCAAATCTATGACTTTCATTCCCATGGCCTTATTTAACATAAATAGTTAAAACAACTACATAATTATAAATAATACCAGTACTGGATATCTATATATTGAAGTCTTACCGGTACATTTGCTGTTCCGAAATGACTTCTTCAAATTTAAAATGTGTCCATGACCACACGTTTTGTTTATATTATTTAATGAAACAGAACTAAGCTGAAAACTACGTATACAACCTACATATTCTTTGTGAAAAGTGCTCAATTCCTGAGTAGAAATATGGTGATATTTCCATTTAAAAGGAGAGAAACACGAACTAAATTTCATTATTTTTCTTAATATTTTTCATAAAATTTATTTTTATGAGCCTGCAATAACCAAGAAACAAGATAAATACTTCATTTGATCTGAATATAATGATTCCATTGCACGGATATAAGGCTATGGGAATGAAAGTCATAGATTTGCGTCCGGGTAATTTTGAAAAAGCATGCGGCTTTTTTTCATTATTCATTATTCATTATTTTTTGACCATTCTTTTCGGTGGTAAATACAGAGATCAAAACAAGAATTACCGTTCACGCCGTGGAATTACATATATCACGAGCTCAGGTGGTCGCAGCACTGAGATCTGTGTGCCAATTTCGCGATTTCGGTGAATATAATTTGGAATTTCATAGAATGTGGATACTGAGGACAAACACACTGCAATATGTTCATTTCATTGTAATCAATACTCAATGTTATTGCTAATTTTATTGAGTTTTGCTTTATTTGTGAAAATAATGAATTTCTTTGTAAATAATGAAAATTTTAGGCGGTAGCTTTTGAGGCATGCGGGCGGTGGACGCAAATCTATGACTTTCATTCCCATGGCCTAAGGATATTTTGGATCTTTAATATGATCAAAATACCCAATATGTCCTAGATGAATAAGTGTAAACTTCTTTTCAAAAACAGAATTGAAATTCGGCGCAAACTAGTATGAAACTTTTTTTTGGGGTAGACCTACAATTACCAACCAACGCCTAGCAAGCAACTGCTGCAAACTGTACAGGTTATTCAACGATAATATATCCTTGCCAGATCTAGCGACTGTGACAGTTGTCTCCACATTCTGCCCAAATGATACCATTTTTGTACAATACTACATTACAGTTGTATATGCCATCTACAGACTACAGTATACTAGGTTCCGTCAAGTTTGTCCTCAAACTTTTTAAATTCTTCTTTGTTGATTTCATCAACTTCGTCTTCAACCTAAATATATTGTACAGAGTCAGAGATAAAGCTATTACAGATGTCTTTTTCATGTATCTCATGAGCGTATTACCCACATATGCTCTCTCTTGAGAGTTTGCATTTAATCAAAATAAACTGTGGAGCATTGTGATGTCAGTACTCACAGCGAGATTGTAAGTTGGTTTTTGCGATGAGTGAATTGCTTTTATTATACCAGGCAATTAGATATTCAATTTGCAACGCAATTTCTGACACGAAGGCATGGATTACGTTATCTAGTAAAAGGTAGTCACAGTGGCCCACTATTCCTGCCGACATTTTTCATCGAATTTCTTATGTTGCATCCCTTAAGAGTCTGTTAGAGAAAGAAAGTGTTGGAAGCTCGTTGGAAGGGTGGCATGTGAAATTGTGTTTCAAGATGCAGCAAAAATTGTCTCGTGTGAAATAAGAATATGAAATTGTGTTTCAAGACGAAATGAGAATGTGAAATTGTGCTTCAAGAAAGGTTACAATATGAAATTGTGTTTCAAGATGCAGCGAAAATTGTCTCGTGTGATCTTCGATACTGGATCAGGCCTAAGTGCTGGATCAGATCAAGGATGTTGCATATATGGGATTAAATTAGTGGATGGGATTATATAGGAAGATCAGCTTAAAGCGTAGGATTGCTTAAAATTAAAAACAAAACCCTGGCGATGAAGCTTGGGATAAGACTAATACTATAGTTACCTGTTCAACCGAGTTTACTTCGGGAACGTAAAACTGAAGCATATTTTCTATCCCATTCTTCAGAGTGAATATGGAACTTGGGCATGTGGAACACGCTCCCTGAAAAGATGTATTAACACAAATGTGGAATTCACACGTAAAAGCCTGTAGCGGACTTTAACAATACTGTTTCAACAACTTATCATCAGGATGTGCTCACACTGCTTGTCCCCAGCATGATGACAAGTTGTCAATGACTTGTTGACTCAACAAACTTGTTAGCTAACCAGCACTCGTGGTCGTTTTTGGCTTTCAAAAGCTGGGAGACCCGGGTTCACTCCTTGGTCGGTCTTAAAATTATAATTGAGGAGAAAGTGCTATCTTTACATTGATATGAGTAAATGGTTAGACTTGCGCGTCTTCTCGGATAAGGACGTTAAATCGTTGAGATTTTTACGTGCGCCGGATACACAGTAGACGCGGATTAAACGGCTACAATCATTCTTAATACTGTAGGTCTTTACATTATTTGGTATTCCTATTTTTAGTAACGCATGAACGTCATCAGTACTTAAATAAGTGATATACATAAAAATCTTACTTGCATTTTAAGTTTCACAACTCCATTCTCAAATCCCTAGAACAAACGATGACATGAAAAGTGAGCAATATACAATTACTTTATGGTTTCCGTGTTTGGATGGCCTGATCCAAACACGCGGGAATGTTGCGAGAGTTAAGAAAAGCGAGCGAAATCACGAGCCGAAGGCGAGTGATTTTGCCCGCTTTTCTTAACTCGAGCAACATTCCCAAGTGTTTGGATCAGGCCATCCAAACACGGAAACCATAAAGTAATTGTTTTATAAAATAACAACAACACGGTAGTCTTCCGTGTTTGGATGGCCTGATCCAAACACGGCTTTCGACCAATCAGAATACGCGTTATATACATGTTATTTTATAATATTTAAGGATTATGTTTCGCATCACAAATACATACTTTAAATATGATGTCTCCACCATCTTCTTGAACTGTGGGTCTAAATGGAAAGAAACGATATTGGAATTTAGGACAACAAAAATACTCCACACGCGTGATTAACTACATTTATACTTTGCCCCACCCTTACCTTATCGTTGTCCCAACCTTACCTTATCGTTGTCCCAACCTTACCTTATCGTTGTCCCAACCTTACCTTATCGTTGTCCCAACCTTACCTTATCGTTGTCCCAACCTTACCTTATCGTTGTCCCAACCTTACCTTATCGTTGTCCCAACCTTACCTTATCGTTGTCCCAACCTTACCTTATCGTCGCCCCACCCTTATCGTTGGCCATTTAATGTCAAGCTAATCCAGAAAAATCTGTTTTTGTCTCAATTTTTCAAACATTTGCGGATTCTAAGCTAACCCCCACCCGCATATTTGCGGTGAAATCTCATTTGTCGACGGGCCCATCGGTTGACCGATTCTACTACTAGCCGCCACAACTTTGCCTTATTGTACATTTTATGCATTACCAGGCTAATAAACCATTTTTAGCAGAGACTGCTATTTAAAGCAAAGTGCAGGAGTTTACAATCGAAAACAATCCAATCATGTAAGCGAAATTATAGCTCTTTGAAATGTGCGAGAAGCACCATGCAAAACGAGACTAGTCAGTCTTCTTTGCTAACAACCATTTTTCGAATTGGTTTATTATTCGGACGTTTTGAGAGCCCTATACTAAAGGAATACCGAATGGTTTTCCGTGCAGGATTGCGTGATCCATGCACGAGGGATGTCGAGCCGTAGGCGAGTGTATTTTTACGCTTTCCGAAAGTCGAGCAACATCTCAAGTGCATGGATCACGCTATCCTGCTTGGAAAACCATTTGGTAATTGTTTTATAAAATACCTACAGTGAAACAATGACATTTTGTGAATCCCGCGAAAATCCCGCGAAGGCATTTTAATTCCTCGTGCAGGATAGCCTGATCCTCCACGGCTATTAACCAATCAAATTGCGTGTTTCACTGTAGTTATTATATAATATTCATTCTATAATACCTATACATACGATAATTAATTATTCCGCTTACATCCATGATATTTACCTTATTCTTGTATCAATTAGTTCTTTTATCATTGCAACTGTCTCATCATCATCTTCTAATATCTCTAAATATACGACGTTGTTGTTTTTGTGGCGTTGTTTAATTGGCAGCTAGTGTTTATATCTAACTGTAAATTTGTGCTAACGACATGTTTATATGAGAATACGGAAGGGACGTTTGCTGGAAAAAGAGCATGATTGGGATCCCATCAACAATGGGATCCCACAAATGATTTTTGGTATATGTTATATTTGGTGCAGTCTAAGTAGAAAAGTACTATCGTTATAGTAAAAAAAACTCATTTTGATCAACTTTTTCACTGTCAAAATTTCTTTTTATCGATCTGATAAAAATATTATCTAATGACATCAAATCCAGAGTACAACAAAAAATCAAATTCACATCTTCAGGCAGGGACGCCGGAACGATGTGAAGGCAAGGGGGGCAGATTTTCGTGAAAGGGCACTTTTGAATTGATATATACTAAGAGATGTTTGCAAAACTTCGGGCAGTTGAATTTCGCCTAATCATGTTTTCTATTTATTGGATTTTATCCAATTTACATAGTTTACATGAAATATTTTGTGACAACTTGTCTAGTTGTCTTGTAATAATTTATTACATTTCTTCTCATGAATGACCCAAATTTATATTTCAGAGTGAGTATAAGGCTTCCAATGCATGATAACACCCTAATATCCCATTTCATACCAGCTTCTTCATGCCCTAAGCCTCAACGCATCCAACCTGAGCACCTCTATCAGTGACTTTGTCACAAACCTGTATCAGATCTCGGCTGTTCATCAGTAAATATTGGCAGATTGCTGGCAAAGAAGTCCATCACTGTTGCAAATATGTTTGGTTTTATTGGAGCCCAGTCCACACAATCATCATTCGTCTATAAAATAAAAGTATCATTGGAGTGGTGAGGTTTAAGTGGAATTAACCCATTAATCTCGCATATAGTGCACTATTTTCCATGCAACTGCCATTTTTCATGCAGTGACATTGAGTTGGACAACTATTACCCATTGAGTGGCAGCACTCTCCCCTTGATGAGTAAAATTGGTGTGTCACATTGCCACTTAAGAGGCCGGGCAAATGCACTTTATTTAGAAGTTACCTTAGTTATTGTGATG
The DNA here is from genome assembly GCA_902702795.2 of Paramuricea clavata. NCBI lineage: Eukaryota > Metazoa > Cnidaria > Anthozoa > Malacalcyonacea > Plexauridae > Paramuricea > Paramuricea clavata. The sequence continues at coordinate 1,427 of CACRXK020000426.1, read as the reverse complement.
AAATCAGTGCCGAACATTACACCTGTTATTCCTTCGATGGTAAACAGCTGTCTACAAGTTTGAAAAGCAAAGTAATGGAAATAAAAGGAATTTTGAGCATGGCACTCAATTTGAATGACATTAGTACTAGATGGAAATTTTGAGTGTAAATTTATACATTTATTCAGACCTAACCAGGAACAGCTGTGAAAAATGCAACTTACTATAAGTTAGGGCAGGAATTGAACCTGTGGCCCTGCAATTCCAGTCCAGTTATGGACCTCTAATCACAAGTTCATGTATTTATGCCAAGGTGATGCCGAAGGTATATGGGTAAATATCAGAAACTTTGGGCGTGTCACTCAATTGAACTAATGTAATTGAAGGATATATTTAGGATATTGAAGAATGATATTACAACAGCTAGCTGTAAAGGAAACACAGGCCTCGAGACATTTCATCCAGTGCTTGATGCCTATGGAGAAAACTTGGTAAATCTATTAGGAATATTACTTCTCATATCCTAACTTTAGTAAATCTCATTTGGGCACATTGCAGTTCAATTTGTTAAACTTGCAAAGACCATGCTCATAGGGCTTAGGTTTAAGTAGACAAAAGTCAGTAGCCTTATAAAGAACTTGCATGATCATACCTTGCTAAAGGTGATCCAACTGCAGACTGAGCATTTTCAAAATTTACAGTCCCAGATTCCATAATTTGAACACCAGGTACAAACTTCAGACTGTTAGGATTTGGTGTTTCTTGTACTTGAATGAACATACCACGCACTCCATGGAAATAGAAAATTAATATTTTATATATACGTATATATACCAAAAAGTGGATGGTGGAGAAAAACACCATGCCAGACATTTATTTCAATTTACATTTCAACTTTCTAATGGGTACTTCCAGCTATAGCATAAATTTTGATCAAGGCAAGAACAAAATCCAACATCACAGCTAGAAAGAGTGTCTTAGAATGAGTAAAACTGCAAAGACTGGTTGCTAAATGTTGTAAAATGAAGAAAATATAGCCCTGTGGAGTTTAAAAATTTTGTGTATATTTGTATTATGTGCGGTAAAAATAACCACTTTCGGCTCAAAAATGGTTATTTTTCCCACATGTAATACAAATATATACAAGATTAGCGAACTTCGCAGCGCTATGTTTTCCTCATTTTAAGTAGCCTGCGAACAGGCTCTCAAGCTGAATTGAGAGCCTGCATCGATGACTAATGAATTTGAATATCTGCGTCTCAAATTGTGACGCGAAATTCTCATTGGTCAGATGCTATAATTTATATTATTCCGCTGAGCTCTATATATGTCAACTGCTGAAGCACTATGCATAAAAAACACATTAACTGATCAAATTGGTCTTGGCCATCTTATCTCAAAGCATGAAATGTTCTGTTTTGAGAAAACGGTATTTAAAACATTTAAAC
>CACRXK020000425.1:30288-82737 GCA_902702795.2 Paramuricea clavata | reverse complement strand
ATGTTCCGGCACCCGTGCCGGATAATCCACGTCCAAATCCGGACATTTTTGGTTGTATTTGTTAAGTGTATGTTTTGGTTGCTCTCAAAGCCTGAAAATCAATGGTAAAATTTATCAACCGCCTCATGACTTGGTAATTGTTTCGAATATGGTGCGGGTATATCCTCACAACGGTGAACAATGTCAAGGAGCAGTAACATGTATTTTCATTTTAACACGGATTGTGTGAAAAAGAAGCAACCTGCATTCCATTTTAGATATCTGCTTCTTCTTCCGGACGTAATCAGACACTTACAAGAGGTCCATTATCAGTTTCTTGCCCTTCAGGGGTTAAGACTATAAATACAAATGTGTTTAGTATACTGTATTGTACATCCCTATATGGTTTCGACGCTGAATTTCAGACATTTCATTATTAAATGTATTAAAATTAATTAAATGACATTGAAGTTATGAGATTGACGTTAACTTCATGTTTGTGATTGATGTTTCGAGTGGATATTTTTAGCATGCAGCATATTCGCAATATTCGCGTATTCGTAGTGCTATAGCACATTCAATGTTGGATTGCATCATACTATACTACACTACACTATAATTACTTTTGCACACAATTGCTTCTGAATTCAGCGCAATCTGCTTTGCATGCCGTGGTTTCCTTCTCAGTCTGCTGTCATTTCATAATCAAGTGCGGCGGCTAAATAAACAAAGTGTGTCATATGCAGTCAATCATATCAAAACAGACAAATGTTTTACTTTGTAATATAGTGCTACCACGATGTTCATTCTTAAAAAATCAAAATGCTTTGCATATAATATTTTATACTATCATTGAATTGTGCCCCCCCCCCCCTGCAAATTATTATCATGTATATCTCCTGTGGTGCAAAATGCTATAATTTGCATAAATTATGCACTGTTCCAGGTTCCTGTATCGCTTTTTAGTGGTAGCTGTATGTGAAAGGAATGTTCGATATAATGAAAAAGCTTGGCAAGCTTGACATAATCGACAGCCGCATGAAAGCAATGGAGAAGGGTTTAAATGAAGTTAAGAGCTCGGTCGAGTATGTTCATGCAGAGGTTGAAGACCTTAAAGAGGAAAATAAAATCTCCAAGAAAACAGAGGAAGAAACAAAACAAAGACTGAAGAAACTGGAAAGATTAACTCTGTTTTAAACAATCACGTCATTGACCTTCAGCCAAGGTCATCATTGACCTTCAGGCAAGGTCAATGCGCGATAATCTTATTCTATAATCTAAAGGAAAATAAGGAGGAAAACACGACTGAGGTAATCCACAGTCCTGAACGGTTAATTAAGCGAAAAACCAGATTTTCATCATGAAGGATGTACTTTTCTTAAACATATATTAGCAAGCAATTTTCTACTACAACATGGACTTACTGGGAAGAAAGAAAATTTGGGATACATGTCTTTCCTTGGGAGGAAACGCCCCTTGAAAATGGCATATTTTAACTTTTCGGGATGTGTTTTCACAGTCATGTCTCAAGCACCGGTTGCTGCTATGCGGGATGAGGAGTTAGAGCAGAAAGTGAAAGACCTGGAGGGTTACCTCTGTGGAATCGCGAAAGGAGGACCACAGGAATGCCTCATTGAATACAACAAGGGTGGGAAACCTTGACTTCCAATGTCCAATGGGACAGTTTACCGAAGGCCAACATGACCTGATCTCAGATATGTTAATGGTGTTGTTCGGTGCCACTGGTGACCACTCCGCAGCATATATTTCAAAGGTCCTGCTCCCTGAGGTCCTCATTAAATTGTATATGTACACCAAAGGATTTGAATATACCAAGGCCGAGGAGTGTGTGTAGATGAGTAGCCCAAAATAATGTGTTTTTAAACATTGTATTTTAGGACCATTCCTAAGCAGATTTGTGAGAGCAGATGGGACTGCTACGGAACCACCACCTTCGTTGCTGCCACTCTTTCCGGAGCCCTTACCTGATGGCATTGTACCGCCCACAGGAGAGTCGATGCGAACATCTGATGTTGTACCGCCGGCAGAGACATCAGAGGGGAGGAAGGCATTATTGAAAATCTTAACTACGTATTGTTTATTTCCGGCAACCAGGAAAATCGATTATAATTAGAAGAAATGTCCTCATGTGTTTTTAATCTTTCCAGAGAAAACATACGACTGATGAGGAGAAAGAAGAAAGTTAAGAAGAATTCGACCATCAAGGAAATAGAGAAGCCTCCCTGTCCTTCGGTTATTCAGACATCATCTGAAGGACTTTGAGGGAGGCTCAAGAAGACCAAACGTCGGGAAAAATCACATGAGACGGGTTACTCCACAAGATTGAAGATCCTGCAACAACCGTGAAAACCCTATGGGATAATAACAAGTTGAACATGCTAAAAAAACAATTTTTTTAAAGGGAATGACCTCTTGGGAAATAATTAAAGAGAGACGCTGAAAGCATATATAATCTTGTTGTGGCTGTTTTTTTAATTCATTATATCGCGCCATGAGGAAGTAAGAATGTTGGAGCCGTTGGATGACAATGACTTACACCTAATCAACTTGGCCATTACAAGGCTCGACAGCTGGCCAAAGGCATTCTCTGACGCATCAAATCTTTGGAAGTCAGATATACGAAAGCAACATATCGATGAAAAGCTCACAGCAAAGGACTTTTAGTCATTCTTCAAGTCCTTCAACAGTCCAAGGGCGACGGAAATTAAGAAAATGTTTGACGATGTGGCAAAACCTACTGTTGGTGTGAATACGATACAGAGTATCAGTGTGAATACGATTAAGAGATTGTTCACAGGCCTGTAGACAATGCTGATAGAGCAAGCGATCGAGTCCCTCCCACCCAATACTACTGGATGGAAATGCATCGAAGCCATACATATACATACTTTATTGAGCAATACCCAACTGGGCTTTTCAATGCCCATTACATGTTATAGTTAATATTATAATTATAGTTATATTAAGTATTTACAGTTTATATTACATTAATTGTTAAAATAGTGGTCTAACAGATTGTTTTTCATTAACTTCTTGAAATGGCGGAGAGATCTTGCTTCTTTGATATTTTCATCCAGGCCATTCCAAAGATTAACAGCCCTGTAGTGAAAGGAACGTTGTCCAGTGGCGGTTCGGTTGAAAGGGATTTGCAGCGTATCTTGGTTTCTCGTGAGTCTGCTGTGTATCGAAGATCGTTTCGAAAATTTTTCGCTTAAATATTGTGGGACAAGCGAGTTCATGCATTTGTACTTCATAATTGAGTCTCTGAGAATAAGTTGTTCTTTGACAGGTAGCCAACTAATCTGACGTAGCGCAGGAGTGATGTGGTCAAACTTTCTAGTGTTTGTAATAATCCTGCATGCAAAGTTCTGTACTGCTTGGAGCTTGCTAATGTTTGTGGAAGATGTATTGGACCATGTAGAAGAACAGTAGAATAATTTACTGATAACAAGTGATGAAATGATGAGTTTGAGCGTTTCTTTATCAAAACTGTCTTTCACTCTGTTAATTTGACAAAGTTTTGCAGTACACGATGAGACAAGATTTTTGATATGTTCGTTGTACGATAAATGCGAATCTAGGGTAACTCCCAGATCTTTTGCACTGAACACAGGAATAATATCTTTACCTAGGAATGAGAGAGTCATTGACGAAGGTAGTTTTTTTAACAACTGGGGTGTGCCAATAAGAAGAAACTTGGTTTTCTCTGGGTTGATCAATAAATGATTAGTCGAACACCATTTAGCTACAAGACAAAGGTCTTCTTCCAGATTCGCTTTGGTGGAAGTAGTGTCTTTAATCGGAAAGGATAGGAAAACCTTGGAGTCATCAACGTATGATTCAAGGGAGCTACTGCGTGGTGATAGTGGGAGATCATTCATGTATATGCAGAAGAGTAAGGGTGAAAGTATCGCTCCTTGTGGTACGCCGTGGGTGAGGTTAAGGGGAGAAGATGAAGTTGAACCAATACGTACTACTTGTGATCGTCCATTTAGGTAGCTACCAAACCATCTCAATGAGGGTTTAGACGCTCCGATGCGTTCCAATTTTTGAAGTAGGATATTGTGATTGACACTGTCAAATGCTTTAGACAAATCTAAAAGCACAAGTGCAGTTAACTTCTTATTATCCATCGCTTTCAAAATAGTGTCATTCACAAAAATAGACAGTGTTTCTGTGGAGAAGTGTTTCTTGTTGCCACTTTGGTGGGAGGACAAACGATTGTTTCTCGTTAAGTACGTGTTGAATTGACTGAGCACAATTTTCTCGCAGACTTTAGAAGCAACGGGTAGAAGCGAAAGAGGGCGATTGTTTGAAGCTTGCTCATGGTCACCATCTTTTAACAGAGGTATAACTTCAGCCTTTTTCCATGCTTTGGGATATGTAGATGTGTTGAGGGAACAATTGATTATGTCTGTTTAATAGGGGGCCTAAAATAACTGGTAACGAATCTTTAATGACCCGCGTATTGATCTTATCGAGACCAGGAGATTTGTTGGAGGGCATAGATAGAATAATATTTTGTACTTCTGTGCAGGTAACAGGACGGAAATAGAACAGGTCGTCAGGGGAATTTCCAGGTGGTGTGGAGTGGAAGGCTGATGGTGGAAATGTTAATATTATTTTTCAAAGCTAGCCGGAACTGGTTGAAATCGTCTGCTACCGATTTATGGTCTTTACCGTATGTTAGAGTGGGTCTCTCTTTGGATGGTATAACTTTATTAATAATTTTCCAAAGACAACCCGGTTTATCTTTGTGAGTTTGTACCTCATTACGGATGTAGTTTCTCTCTGCGTTTCTTAGTGTGGTTTTTATCGTTTGCCGAGCTTCCATATAGATATGCCAGTCATTGTCGTCACGTGTAGTTTTGAAACGGCGAAGTATTCGGTCCCTGGCATTCATGAGATCTTTAATTTCAGTGGTGACATAGGGACAAGGACGGCTACGGATCTTGATACGCTTGACAGGAGCATGAGCTTCAAGGGTGGAAATAAGAACAATGTTGAATGTTGCCAATTTCGAGTCAACATCAGGTTTAGTAAATATGGATAACAAGTTGCTAGAGTTGGAGGCCAGGGCAGCAGAGAACAACGAAGGGTCATAGTTTTTAAAACTGCGCACAGTGATGAAACGTGAAGGAGGCTTGGGTAGTCTCAACTTCAACGTGGCGAAGACGGGGAGGTGGTCACTTATCGCTGTGTCGATGACGCCACTGTCGCATACCAGGTCAGGGTTGAAAATGAGAATAACATCAATAAGTGACTGGCTGCGGTCTGTGATTCTGGTTGGTGTGGTAATACTTTGGGTTAGGTTTAATTCTATTGAAATATCAGTGAGCGCCTTGTTTTCAGGACATTCTTTTAGTGTAATACAGTTAAGATCACCGAGGATGTTATAGGTTTGTTCATTGATAAAGCTGTAATATAGCTGGGCTTTAGAAGAGACTGGAGACAGGTGAGTGGACAGTCGGGAGGACGGTATGTTGCACAAACCACGAGTGATTTTAACTTCTTATACTGAAGTTGTAGCCATAGTTGGTGGAAATTGCAGTCAGAAATATCTTTCAAAATATTTTCCTTAATGTCATTCCGAATGTATAAGCAAACTCCCCCTCCTTTCTTATGTAAACGGTCGAGTCTGTGTAGTTTGTAGCCATCGATAGTTATCTCTTTGTTTGTTACAGTCGAGTTTAGCCAGGTTTCGGAGATGGTAAGCACATCTATATTCTCAGATTTAGCAAATTCTCTGACTTGAATGAGATGATCTGTGTTGCGCAATGAACGAATGTTTACATGAACTATTTTAAGATTCGAACCGGGATTAGAATGGCGTCTTGTTGAAATGTGAGAAACTGTTGATGTTGAAGCATCTATATTACGCGAGTCCGTGTCAGCAGAGTCTGAAACTGATGTAGTTTCTGGAGTTGCAATCTTTATACAAGGAGTTTGCTGTTCGGTTGAGTTATGACTAACAATAGAGACGCAATTCGACGGAATATGTGAACGTAGGTCTGTAGCTGGTTTAGATATGCAGATTCGTCGAGCATACACAGGATGAATATTAATTACATTATTGTTAATGTTATTAGCAACTTTCCGTTGTTTAACTTTTGTCCCACTACGAAGGCCGCGATAAGGTTTCAGGATTTCAAAATAACGAAGGAAAGAATATGTATGTTCGTCGATGTATTTGGCCAACTGAGAGAATCGAAGACTACGTATAAATGAAGGCTTGTATGTAATCTTTGTGATGGCGGCCGACCGTGACGATGCTCCGACGGTTATTAAATTTTCCGCTCCAAAATTGATCCTTTTTGATGTTTCAGGACCCGGATTCGGCGATACGTCAACACATATGGTCAGATCAACCTTAAAAGGTTTCGAAGGAAGTGCTAAACAAATAGATCCATGTTTAGACGGTTTATTCACTGCAAATGGAACTTTGAATTTCGAATCATATTTTGTTCGGTGAATATTGACATGCTGTCTGAAAAAAGTCGATTCGTATGTCGTTGAAATCGCACCATCCTCATTCAATCCATAACACTCTTTGTAGATATTACTCTTAACAATACTTGTAAACAATCTAAATGCCAAAAACTGACTCGAGAAGTTCAAAAATATTAAAAAAATGACGAGCTTAAAAACTAGGTGGCAGCCATTTTGGCGCACGGGGACTATCCATATCTCTTCTCTGTGACTGGATCAAATATTTGCAATCGATATTTTGATAACAACATTTGTTGTAATAATCCATCCTGACTTGCAGATAGCATAGATTCACAAATCATAATGAACGAATTAATGAAAGGGCCTAACAAAAGAGGTAGAGAAGACTGAGGGCCCCCTATACTTTTTGCGTGAAGCGTGAAGGGCTTATTTTACTTAGCCGTGAAACGTGATCGGGCCCCCTATAATTTTTGCGTGAAGCGTGAAGGGCTTATTGTACTTAGCCGTGAAACGTGATCGATGATTGTCTTAATCCGTGACTCGTGAAAAGGCAAAATATTTTTACGTGAAAGCATATTATGAAGAGGTATAGGGGGCGCTCAAGACTTTGAAAATGCCATTTCCGACAATTTAGAGACGCAAAATTTTCAAAATTTTTCCGCTCTGTGCCAACCATGGTGGTGCTTCGTTGGAGTTGGTCTCTCTAAGTTTATCAAGCTGGCTCCCTGAGTGACTATGCAAGTACTTAACTGAAGGTTCAGCCTATCTACAGCATAATGTAATGCTGTAATTGCAGTCATATGGGTAGACAAACAACATCAATGTTGGTCACAAAAAAACCCCATCAATTTATAATACTCCAAATCCAAAACATCTGGTGTCATGCCCCTTCCTGAGCAGGAAAGGACATTGTTTAAAAGAATTTTATTGTGATATTTCCCATAAAACCAGGCCAGCACAACACCTTCGATTTTATCAACAACAAGACTTGTCATCCCTTTTTACCAACGAACTCGCTATCCTTATCCAATCCTTCCACCAGCGATGAAACACCCTGCAATTTGTCACCCTCCCATGATTTACCCATATGTGCGGTCCCTGATGGAGATCCCCACAAAATCACCCAGGCGTTGACAGTGCCACTACAACATCTAACCCCCTTACCTTAACCACCGTCTCAAATCGAAATTCCCAGTTCAACCGCCGTTTCCAACTCGCCAAACATGCCCCTTTTATTCCAAATCAACAGTGATGGAAATCCCAGTTCAATCTTGGCACATACATGTTTTTCTCCAATTTCTAATCGTTTAAATAGTGAGTTTGAAAGTGGTGAGTTTAAATAGTGAGTTCGCCCCACGCCTGGTGGTGGTGTCCTAGCCTACGTGAATAACAAAATACCAACTAAACCGTCTCACAAATCTTGACGACGATGGAAAAGAAGTTCTATGGCTCCTACTTAAACCGCTCATGACCCCCAGGCCCTATAGTGTAATAATAGTTATTTGTGTGTACTACCCATCAGGACAGACAACTGAAGGTGAAAGAGCAATCCCCTTCAGTTGGTGTAATCATCACTGGAAACTTCAATAAAATGAGACTGAACTTACTATTTAGACGTTTCAACCTTAAAAATCCGTACGGGCTGCTACAATTGGTAGAAATATTTTAGATCAAATCATTACCAATATGCCAGAGCTATACAATAATGTTCTACATCTGCCACCGATCGGACGTTCTGACCACCAATGCTTACTATTCACCCCAAAGTTGAAACAAAAGGTTAAACCGGTTTCCGGAAAAGTGCCCCTGACAAAATGTAGTAACCTAATTGAACTTGGCATACATATGAATAGAGAGAACTGGGAAACAGTCTATGATGCCAGAGAGGTTGACGACAAAGTAAATGCGTTCACTTTTACTATCGTGCGCATGATTGATAAATAACTGCCTATAAACGCACTATATGTATCCATCCCTCCGACAAGCCATGGATGACACAGCGTATAAAGCTTGAATAATATCATGATCGCGGGTATTCCCTTTGTTCTCGCTGGGCAATTAATAACTAATACACCTCATTATATTCATTTTTTCTAATCCTACCCGCTTTTACGTCATGTCAGGTAGAATTAGTTGTAATACTACCCGAAACGACGTCAAAGCGGGTACGATAAGAAAAAATAGGTACGCAGTGCGTACATGTTGCATGCCATCAAAAGAATGAAACCTCATGACTCATAATACTATACGGAAATCCATCTCCATTGCTTCCTGTGTAAGTACTATTTGTCATGATTTGTTACTCGGCAAGTACCATAACCGGAAGCAGTCACCTCCCTGGCACTGAACAAAGACACACAGAAGGTCGATTTAGAGTAACCGCTGTCACGTCCCAGCCAGTGCGTGCCGATAATATTCTGATAATGTCGTGCTGATAATATTCAAAATGACAGACGTCCCCCTGGACGTCTGTCATTTTGAATATTATCAGGGGGTGAATGCCTCCCAAAAGCGCATCAGCCAGGATCATGGCGTCAGCATTTTGATGATAAATTACGATCATGCCAAAATCATTGAAAAATCATAGGAAAAACAAAGAAATTGGGCTTCTGTATGACCCTCCCTGTTCCCTGGTTATGATGCGCTACTGCTTATAACTTTTGGTACAACTGGCTTAAAACTTAAAATATTTTTTCAATAAGTTAAATATCAATATATTTATTGAAAAATAGCTAATATGTCAAAATAAGAAAACTTAAGATTCTCACGCGAATAGGCAATGTTTTTATGAGCGACTGTTCATCGTTAGTTGCAGACGACGGTAATATAAACAATTAAATCAAACATGGTCAAGGTCGAAAGCGTTTAAAACTCTTTGTCGACAAGTGGTTTCGCATTACATTACGATTCAATTTTTCTAATGTAAATATCGCGGAGAGTATTTACCCCCCCCCCGCTCTAAAACAAAACCCACCATTGTAATCCTCATAAAATAACCTTTCGAACGGGGGGTCAAGTGCTGTCAGAACATTACACAAACCGAAACAATCATATATTTACACTCACCGCTTCGCCAAACATTCAAAGGAGAAAAAGTTGAATATTTTCTAAACTTTTCGTCATTTTCTGAAAGGCTATATGTGTAAAATACTCTTTGTATTCAAGCGCTTTAGTGTAGAAAGTTTCGCATGAATACGACGAGTAGAAATATTTATTTTGAAATTTAAAAAGGTATCGGGTTTTACCACTGATCTGAAATAAGACTGGATAACGCATCTATAGTACACAAAAGTGAAGCCGAAAGTCACCGGCCGCCACCCGATTCTGGGGCCCCACTTTTGTATCGATTTGTATTACAGACGGTAGTTTTTCGCGTTTTTTGCCTTGGCTACGTTTCCGATCGGGCCAATTTTACAATCACAACGATAGAAGCATACAAGAAGAATTTTGAGCAAAAAAATTGGAGTATTATGGGTTTATAACGCCGCGAAACGGGATTTACAACTCTGAAGGAGTGGAGAGCTTCAGACTTTGTTTATCAACACGAGCTCATTTTGCTACTTTCATACAAAATCAACTCAAAATATACAAGAATTATTGTTACTGGACGAATATTCTCACGAAATTTGAAGAAATGAAGCAGCTACATTATGAACGAAAGCGTACAGAGCTTAGACTTTGTTTATCAACACGAGCTCGTTCGCTACTTTCACACAAAATCAACTTAAAATATACAAGAATTAATACTGTTTACTGGACGAATATTCTCAGGAAACTTGAAGAAATGAATCAGCTACATTGTGAACGAAAGCGTACTGAGGTTGGTTTTAAAATACCTTGAGGCTACTTTTATAATTATATACGAATTTAATAAGGAACAGTTTTAAATGTCAATTTTGTCAAAAGCATTCCTAGGCGACTTGTCGAGAAGTTTTATATGTTTTAAAGTAGGAAGACAAGTGACAATGAAATATTTTTAATCCAAATTATAAACAACGACTCAATATGTTATTTTAATTCATATAATTATGGAAGTAGCCTCGAAGTATTTTAAAACTAACCTCCGTACGCTTTCGTTCACAATGTAGCTGCTTCATTTCTTCAAATTGCGTGAGAATATTTGTCCAGTAACAATAATTCTTATATATTTTGAGTTGATTTTGTATGAAAGTAGCAAAACGAGCTCGTGTTGATAAACAAAGTCTGGGGCTCTCCACTCCTTCAGAGTTGTAAATCCCGTTTCGCGGCGTTATAAAGCCATAATACTCCAAAGTTTTTGCTCAAAAATCTTCTTGTATGCTTCTATCGTTGTGATTGTAAAATTTGCCCGATCGGAAACGTAGCCAAGGCAAGAAACGCGAAAAACTACCGTCTGTAATACAAATCTATACAAAAGTGGGGCCCCAGAATCGGGTGGCGGCCGGTGACTTCCGGCTTCAGTTTCGTATACTATATAGATGCGTTATCCAGTCTTATTTCAGATCAGTGGTTTACCAGAGAGGTTTTACTGTTTATTGAATTTTGCCTCAGGGGCCTCGTGGCCCTCTTTTCCATGTTTGCCTGTTCTAACATTGCAGGTGCATATCAAGGTTATATCCTCACGTCTCGAATGCTCATATATGTTTCTCTTTGAACTTGATACCAATCACAAACCTACATGTATCTGTAACCTCATTGTGCACGAAATGACCACATGGAAACGAGTGCAATAAGAAGTACAGCATGTTGGGCTACCTGAATAGCTTGGAGTCTTTGTAGCATGTATAACTAAATTGTAAAATTTTTATACGTTGACGGTTTTATTTGTTTCTAAATATTGAAAATTCGCGTCGTGTTATCGAATCACGTTCGGTCTGTGTGGACCTTTACAGTCAGCAATCTAGGTCTCCTATATCTATGGTGAAAACATAGCGAAGTTCAAAGCATCATGGACGATTTTCGACGTTATGCGCACAGAGGAGATACATACAGAGCTGTAACTGACCGTCGTACCCACTTGTTTTCAAGCGACCGAGCAAAAAAGTATCAACTGCGCGCGTGCTCGGCAAGTTCTGCGAGCAGTTAAAGCGAGTCGTCATGCAATAGGATTCGTCCATCTGGTATAACTTGCCGAGCACGCGCACAAAAAAGTGGGTACACTAGTTAAAACTCTGTACATGTATCTACTCTGTGTTATGCGCATGCGTGAGTAGAAGCTTCGGCTAAATAATTGTTTTTCATTTTGAACTGAACACGTATTTACAGCAATTAATTGTCTCTGTTTTTTAATTTCGCAAAATACAAAACGGTTTTTCTTTGATTTAACTGGAAATAAGCCTGCCATGCAGTTTCACGAATTAATGGCTGACTATTAACCTTGAAACAAAGAGTTTCTAATAATTGTTTTGATGTTGATGTTTTTAATACTTTAATCGCTCTTTTAAAATGGGTTTCCACCTTTGACGTCATTATCAGGGAAAACTCTGGGATGAATGTTGTTTTGACCGGTGAATCATAGGGGGTGCGTACCTCCATGTTGTTTTCTTTTGCTCGTAATACATTAAAAAATAAGCAGAAAAGATGAATGAATTTCAACTAATTTGGTGCCAGTACTAATGAAGATACGTTACAGCGTTGCCTTGATGAGATATTTTGGTGTGTACGTGATTATCAGTCCTCTGTTTTAAGAATTAAGTTTTCGGCAATTGCGGGAAAATTGTTATATTTCAAGAACGATGCAATTTACAATAAAATCACAAATGTTCTGCGCGCGGACTCAAGAGAAAACCTGACAAGCTAGAAATGTACAAATTGTTTCATTTCGTCCATTTAATGTTAGTGAAGAATGGCATTTAATATTTTTCTATTGCTTTTACCGTTCCGACGTTATTGCTGTTTTATTATGAAAATCACCAGTTTCCAGTTTCAGATTCCGAATCTGAAAATGAAATGGTTTGTCTGTTCCGACTGTTCGTCTCACTTGACTTTCAAAGACCGTAAATCGCTGCAATGTTGATATTGACATTTATATTTGTTACTAAAGCTATCGTTCCAAGTTAGGAGATATTGTTTCACTCAATCGAATGGTACATTTGTTTGTACCTAGCAACGGTTGTCAAGGAAGAGATAAATGTTAATTTCTTGAGCCAACCATTCACCGTTAAACATGACGTATTCGTCACCAAGCCCTGCATCACACGTCGATCACTCTTCCTATTCCCGTTCCACCGCTCAGTATATAAGCGCCCTGCTAATTTTATACACGAGTCGCCATTTCATAGTTAATTTAATTTAATCTGCGTTGATTTTCCATCGGAGATCATATTATATACATGTAACTACTTTATTACAACCCGGTCTGGGGTCTGGGTTATAAATTGGTGAAATAACTTTATTGTATTATGTTGTGTATTATTATAACTTGCACGGTATATTATTATTATTAGAATCTTCTGTAATTGTGCTACACCCATGTACTGTACTGGCATACGTCATAGCTACTCAGCTAGTGGCATACGTCATAGCTACTCAGCTAGTTCCGTTGGTCTGTGGCTGACTGTGGCCGTCTATGTCCTCGTAATTGCATGTATGACACTGCTAGGATTGTAATATGAAGGGTTGCTATGTGTCATAACACAAATTGCCAAAATAATATGAGGTGTGATATCCGCCAAAATTCATATATTCAATCATGCAATTGGAAATTGCATTTATGAAGTTCAGTTATGCTATTATGATATTCGATATTATGTTACTCGAATTCATTCGGCGTGAAACAGTCATTATTGAAATTTCATTCGGCGTGAAACAGTCATTCGGCATGGCACTCAGAAACCAAAATTCGACTTCCGGTTCGGCATGGCACTCAAAAACCAAAACTCGACTTCTGGTTTAGCGGGAAATTGTAATCCAACCATGACCAAAGTCGAAGGCAAGTTAAGTCAACAAGCTAGAAAGGAATATAAGTGTTGTAGACGTATTGGAAACAACTGTGTTGAGGAACTTAGACATCGGCGACAAGTATGCCCATACGGCGCAAAAAGATTTCTAAAATTCCCCAACACTCTTTCTGGATTTGATGTATTGACGGCAGTGCCGCACTGCCGCCAGATGATGTAGTAGCATGCGATTCGCTTTGAGAAATTACATTTGGACTCGCAACTTGTGCTGAAAAAACATTATTTGATGATCCAGGATAAATTCTCTGATCAATCTTGTTGCTTCTTGCAACAAAGAAAGTAAGAAACAGCACGCTGTTGACTTAAATTGCCTTCGCCTTCGGCCATGTTGAAATTACAATTCCCCGCGTGCTTTTCCCGCTAAACCGGAAGTCGAATTTTGGTTTCTGAGTGCCATGCCGAATGACTATTTCAATAATGACTGTTTTACGCCGAATGAAATTTCAATAATGACTGTTTCACGCCGAATGAAATTCGAATATCATAATATCGAATAGCATAACTGAACTTCATAAATGCAATTTCCAATGGCATAATTGAATATATGAATTTTGGCGGATATCACACCTCATAAAATAAAGCCTAGCGCACTGCGCACGTAATGCGATTTTAGTTAATTGATTTAAGGTGGCTCGATGCAGTTTTTCAAAAAATGGAAAATTCACGATTTAGATTCATATTTTTGGATAATTATCTTTAATATTGATTTAAAGTTTGTTCGTTCACGGCAAGCAGGTATATCAATCATGTTTTCACTCGCTGCTCTGGTTTATATAAATGAATACAAAGCCCAGTCGAATTGTAATCAGGACCCCCCGTTTCGATACTCCAGTCTAGTCATCTTCAATCATCAATGTGGCTTCTTAAATACGCAAGGAATAACGTCATCTGCCAATAAGATACATGTATTCCTCTGGCAAATAGACACCGTCCTGCCTCGTCCCCAGTCGCTTGCTATCAAATAATTGATTAGGAAAAAACGAAAATTACCATTTTCCTTTGCGCGCTCGTCCTTAGTTGCGGGCGTGCGCCTAAAGGCGGGCGTCTTTATCCGGCTTGCATTGCACGCGCTGATCTATATATTAGTGATATTTAAATTTGATCTATATAGAGGAGCCTGCGTAGGAGGCAGGGCACCGTCACCCTTATTATTATTATTTAATCTTATTTGGAAACGGTCACCCTTCTTGATCAGATCTATTAACATCTGATTTCCAAGGGGCCGTTTACAGTAATACAATAAAAAATATATAAAAAGACATTAAAGAACTAACCTAACACAATACAGGAGCTATTTACAAACAAATGACATAATTAGATTCTATGTACTGTTCGCACATTTCGTCTATTCGTAATTATAATCAGCTCGAGAGAATTGTTTTAATTGCCAAATAGAAACGTCATGTAATTTAGCGGCTTTTGGGAGGCTATTCCATAGACTTACGGCTGAATAACTTATGCTTTTTTTCATGAAATCTGTTTTAGGTTTTGGAAGTGCATAATTGACATTATTATTGCGTAGGTTGTAGTTGTCGTTTCTATTAATATGGAACATGCTAGATATGCTTTCTAGGAATTGCTAATTTTTAAATTTATGCATAAATACTATTTTCTGAGATCTCCTTCGTCCAGCTAATGGTTGCCAACCAAGTTCATTCAGCATATATATCACTTATTCTTGTATCGTACGGTTTCCCCGTAATTACTCTAGCTGCTCTATTTTGCATTTTCTGTAATTTATCTTGGAGGTAGACGCTACAGTTTTCCCAAACTAAACTGCAATAGTCAAAATAAGGCAGTACTATAGCCTTATAGACGTTTTCTAAAACTGTTGCCGGAACATATTTCTTAATACGACGTATCATTCCGATACCTTTTGAAGCCTTGCTAACTATGCTTTCGATCTGGTTTTTCCACGTTAATTGTTCATCGACAATTACACCTAGGGTTTTTGTACATTTTACCCTATTAATATTTGTTTCCCCAAGTTTTAATTCTTGTTCGTTTTCAATTTTGGCTACTCTCTGTCTAGACCCTATTATCATGTATTCGGTTTTTTCTTTATTAGGAGTTAACCTGTTGGCCAGCAACCATTGATGAACTCTTTCTAAGTCTACATTTAATTTAGTTATGACTTCATCACTTGTACCACCATTTGTCGTTAAGTTTGTGTCGTCAGCGAACATACTAGTAGACGAGTGCGAGAGACACCTTGGGAGATCATTTATGTATACTAGAAATAACAACGGTCCTAGGTTTGATCCCTGATGCACTCCGCATCTTATAGTATGTTCTCTTGACATGGTACGCTCAATTTTACATATTTGTGTTCTATTGGACAGATATGACTTACAGTAAACCATTTTAAGGTAATTGGGCTAGACCCATAGAGATATAGTTTCCTAAACAGTATATCGTGATCAACACAATCAAAGGCTTTCTTCAGGTCCAAAAATATTACACCATTCAAGCACCCATTGTCCATATTGATCAACCATTTGTTGGTAGCTTGAAGGAGCGATGATTGTGTTGAGTGATTCTTTCGGAAACCTGATTGTTCACCTGTGAGTATCTCATTGGATTCCCGATATTCAGACAATTGCATTGAAATGAGTTTCTCAAAGATTTTGGAAATTGCCGAGAGTATTGAAATTGGTCTATAGTTAGTACACTCTGTCTTATTTCCCGACTTGAAAATAGGTGAGATCACTGCAGTTTTCATATCATCAGGAAAGATACCAGTTTTAATAGATTGGTTAAAGATAGATCACTGCATATGATATGGTCAAAGCATGATCACTCATATTTACATGCCACGCTTCTATATGCATCGTCTTTGACCATAGTGATTGTTTGTTTTAATTACTTCACAATTTTCCCACGCAATCTTGTCTTATTGATGTAAAACAACACCTAAAGGCTAAAGGATCAAAACTTTTTCACAAAAGTTACGCAACTGCCGTTGCCATGGCAACAATGACGTTTCAAGATGGCGAAATAGTTTGGCTTTATTAAAGCAATTTAACTCGAAAAGACATCGTCGACCCCCACGCCCTCCAACCCACCCCCCTTAATTTTATCCATTTTATTCCATAAAATTATTGATATCATTTATTTTAGTAAACTGAGTTATTTTGACAATTTAAACAAAAATTTGTTGAGCCAGAAAGCATTATATATTTTGCACACAACTACAAAAAGATTACCATCGGGTGACACTTTTGAATCAGGAATTCTGTGGAGAGATCCGGAGGTCGTACTTCCGAACAATCGAAAGGTAGCAGAAGCGCAGCTACACGCACTCGAACGCCGCTTAGATCGTGATCCGCAGCTAAAGGAAGCTTATAAGGCATCCATCACCAATGACGTAGAGAAGGGATACATAAGGAAGCTAAATAAACATGAAGTACAGGCAACAGTCAGTAACTGAATAAACTACTTGACGCATCATCCCGTGAGAAACCCAAAGAAGCCGGTCAAAGTACGGCGCTTGTACAATGCGGCATCGAAATACGGTGGGAAGTCTTTAAACGACTTTATTTACATGGATCCATATCTCCTAAATCCGCTGTTTGGTGTGTTACTCAGGTTAAGACAAGGACGTATAGCACTATGCTCAGATATTAAAGACATGTTACTGCAGATGCGAGTAGTAGAAGAAGACCTTCCAGCACTACGGTTTCTGTACAGAGATTCGAAAGATGAAGAGCCAAGTGTATACCAATGTGTAAGAAGACCCTTTGGTGAACGCTCAGCAACCACCTGCGCCAATTACACAATGAAACGAAATGCGGTGGTCTTTCAACAGCAATACCCAACAGCTGCTGAAGCTGTGAGAAAGAATCTCTTACTGAATTCGCTAGATGATGAAGAAAAACCGTTGCCATACGTCAAGAACTGACCGAGTTTATGAAACACGGCGGTTTCACTCTCTAGATGTCTAGATGCGTTGATGCTATCGTGCATGTTAAGTTGTACCAAATGCATGCGCTATGTAAGAGCAGATCATGTGTATTAACAATATGATATCACGTACTGCAAGGCAGTATACGGACCAAATCTTGCAATTTCTGTAGGCATTTAAATTACCGTTATGTTTCTATTATTTAGGTTTATCACATCATGGAAATCAATGTATGTTATTTTGTATCAGCGTTCGATCATACTACTGATTGAACTAATGTATGTTGGAATAATTTTCCTTTGGACTCATACACGAATTTTGGATATAGACATATTTGAAGAACTTTCGGAAAGGCTTATTAATGAGGTTAAGAATAACTATCAAATGCTAGAGGAGGAAAACGCCACGCTACAACAAAAAATAGAGGAAAGGGACGAGTTGATAAAAGGAATGAAAATCGAATGTGATAGCCTTAAAATGGAAAATAGAAAACGTTTCGAAGAAAAACTATTGTTGGAAAACAAACTACAGCAGTTGAATGAAAGACATCAAAAGTTTGAAAAAAGATTACGAAGACAAACTACTTGAGTTTGGACGACTTTCTACTGAAAGCGATTCCAAAACAAACAAACCGACAAAAAAAGGAGAAATTTCAGAAAATATTTCCCCAAAAGCAATCGGCATCGTTAGTTTTAAATAAATTTGACCATTTAACCATAAATTCTGACGTTCAACCTAATATTGTTCAGTTCGAGGGTGAAAAGAAATTACCGCCTGCTTTGTCTTTGCCGTCTCCATCAGGAGAGCAATCTGTAGGCGCAGATGGAGAATTGTTGGAGTTAGCTACATGTCAGAACCAAGCTAGGTAGTCATGATCATGTAAGACCGAACATTGTCTCAAATGCTACAAATGAGAGTATTGAGGTTTCACCTGACTCAACGCCATTCCCCACGGTGGTACAGTATACGAAAGAAGTAATGCAGAGCCCTTGCATCTCTTAAACGAGCCTTCTTCATCAGTTAGTTACAATGCTTACAGACTATTATTACTAACGATATCTGATAGGTTGCTATACAGTGTTAGTATTTTTGCACAAGTGAACATAACAAATCCTACAAGTTGATTGGTCAAATTTGACGTATTAAGCCGTTATATTCACCTACAGGTGAATATAACAACCTACAGGAAAATATAACAAAACCGAAATTTTCAAAATGGCGGCTAGTCGTTTTGTGGACGTTATACTGATAAAGAAATAAGCGAAATTAAAATAAATTCAGTCCAAAAAAAAAACACAAAAATACTAAAACAATTATTTTCCTCAGGCTCGGTGATTATCGGGGAATATTCACCTCGACTTCGTCTCGGCGAATATTCACCTCGACTTCGTCTCGGCGAATATTCCCGATAATCACCTCGCCTTCGGCGATTAATATATTGTTAAATATTATCAAGCTTAAAGAATGAGCAAATGGAAAATTCACAGTCGACAGTAATTTAAATGCAGCTAAAGTTATTTTACAATTGGACCAAAAAGGTGCTATCAATGCATCGGATTTAGGTCATCTCCGTGTATTCTTCGAGTCTATTACAATATTTGATCTAGTATACACTATTGATGAATTTTATAATGGTGACTACGATAAGTTGAGGAAGTCAGTGATCAATCAACATAAGTCGAGAAATAATAGTCACGAACGAATGGCCAATTTAAATCAAGTACACTCATCTAGAGTTCTAGCTTCTACCACATAATAATACTCCAACATCTCCGTTAAGGTCAAGCACCGTTGACCGGGTGGGCAATGTTGAAGTATTTGAACGACCTAGTACAGCTGACGAGAACAATGGCGTATCCATTGTCAGGAATCGCCATGTTCCTCACTCAAATGCTGCTAGCACTTGAATGATTGAATGATCAAACTGCATGTAAAAATTAGAAGAACTTCGAACTTTTCTCGTTCCTATTCGTTAACATTTAGACGACACTTTGCTCCAATCAGTGGGGATATATTAGAAAGTAGTGTTTTTACCACCAAAATGAGGTTTAGTTAGATTAGACTGAAGTTTAGTCATCAGATTTCCTTAAGCATTTTCATTCACCTTTCATTGCATAATGAAATGACTTGGTGAGAGCAAGCTCATGCAATATAAGTGGTTATTTGAGCACTCTGGCACTATACAGCATTAACACGTCTTTAACACCCCATATTACACTCAGCGCATGTCTGGATGCGTTGATGTAATCGTGTCATACCACATGCCTTGGTGAGAGCAAGTTCATGGGATATAAATACCCATGCATCGCGTATCTAGACGTGTACCAATTAAGCTGCACTGTCGAGCTAGGCGTAGAACACCGAACAAAACAAAGTAAACTCAACAAAATAAAAAACACACTTCAACTACTATTCTTTGGGATTGTTTGCAACAATTACATATAGCGAAAAGAGGTGAAAGTGTACAATACAATAGAAATATGCTATTGCAAGCACGCAAATACAATACAAAGCATATCTTTCATAATTTTTAGACTATCAGAAATTCGTCAAAGTGAAGACATTTATATTGTGGTTTCTATAAATGTGTTTTTTCTTCTCTCCTTTTATCCAGAAATCGATGTCCAATATGTCGAGAAAGTTTCGCCCACAAACTTGAGAGACGCCCTGTTAGAACGGAGAAAAGATGAACATAGCTCATGGAAAATTATTATTAAAAATTCCAGGAGCATTGCTACCAATAAATGTATAGGGATGTTCAGATTTTGACATCCGCAACTCCTATACCGTTACCGGTTATTCTGCCACAGTCGTCGGAGCAAGTACATTTCGACTATAAGGTCGTGGGTTCGATTCTCTCGTCCTCCACTTATGTGAATCATGTGAAGAGAATCGTTCAACGCTCTGACAAAGTCGTGGGTCTTCTCTTGCTGCTCCGATATCGCCTCTAATCGGGAAATTGACAATGTAGGTTGGGATAAAAGTAGTATACAAAAGTGAAGGCGGAAGTCACCGGCCGCCACCCCATTCAAGGGTCCCACTTTTGTATAGATTTGTATTACAGATGGTAGTTTTTCGCGTTTTTTGCCTTGGCTACGTTTCTGACCCGGCCACAAAGCTGGCTACGTTTCTGACCGGGCCGAAGCATACAAGAAGAACTTTGAGCAGAAAATTTGGAGTATTATGGCTTTATAACGCCGAGGAAACGGGATTTACAATTTTGAAGGAGTGGAGAGCCTCAGACTTTGTTTATCAACACGAGCTCGTTTTGCTACTTTCATACCAAATCAACTCAAAATATACAGGAATTACTGTTACTGGACGAATATTCTCAGTAAATTTGAAAAAAAAAGCAGCTACATTGTGAACGAAAGCGTACAGAGGTTAGTTTTAAAATACCTTGAGACTACTTTTATAATTATATGAATTAAAATAACATTATATTGAGTTATTGTTCATTTGGATTAAAAAATATTTGATTGTCACTTGTTTTTCTACTTTCAAACATATAAAACTTCTCGACAAGTCGAGGGAATGCTTTTGACAAAGTTGACATTTAAAACTGCTCCTTAATTCGTATAATCATAAAAGCAGTCTCTGTTACTGGACGAATATTCTCAGTAAATTTGAAAAAAAAAGCAGCTACATTGTGAACGAAAGCGTACAGAGGTTAGTTTTAAAATACCTTGAGACTACTTTTATAATTATATGAATTAAAATAACATTATATTGAGTCATTGTTCATTTGGATTAAAAAATATTTGATTGTCACTTGTTTTTCTACTTTCAAACATATAAAACTTCTCGACAAGTCGAGGGAATGCTTTTGACAAAGTTGACATTTAAAACTGCTCCTTAATTCGTATAATCATAAAAGCAGTCTCAAGGTATTTTAAAACTAACCTAAGTACGCTTTCGTTCACAATTAATGTAGCTGCTTCATTTCTTCAAAATTTCCTGGGAATATTCGTCCTGCAGTAACAGTAATTCTTGTATATTTTGAGTTGATTTTGTATGAAAGTAACAAAACGAGCTCGTATTGATAAGGGAAGTCGGAGGCTCTCCACTCCTTCAAAATTGTAAATCCCGTTTCGCGGCGTTCTGCTCAAAACTCTTCTTGTATGCTTCTATCTTTGTGATTGTAAAACTGGCCCGGTCAAAACTACCATCTGTAATACAAATCTATACAAAAGTGGGACCCTTGAATCGGGTGGTGGCCGATGACTTGGAATAGGTTTAAGTAACTTGATGAACGATGAACAACAATATTGTTCAGTTTGTATTGTTAATCTGTATTCTTGATTTGGCGAAGCTATGTATGCACGACGATGAAGTGAAATCAATTGCGAGTTTTAAATCTGCTTGCCCAGTTACAGTTGTATCGTACGCAAAGGGGAATCCCTACGTGAGAAAATGTTTTCTGAAGCGAAGGATCAACTATACTGTAAAGTCGTCGGCTACGTTCAACCCGGCAATACTCATGCTGACGAGAAGTGGGATAAATCTAGTAAACCCCGGACCAGGACGGAGAATAATCGAGCAAGATAACTCGAATATTACAACAACGCCTGATTCCGCACATTCAACTCAACTAATAAACTCGGCGTCTTCTCCAAGTCTTGAGAAACCCTGGATAACTCATATGAATTGTAGA
Source organism: Paramuricea clavata (assembly GCA_902702795.2). Taxonomy (NCBI): domain Eukaryota; kingdom Metazoa; phylum Cnidaria; class Anthozoa; order Malacalcyonacea; family Plexauridae; genus Paramuricea; species Paramuricea clavata. Next base: position 60,791 of record CACRXK020000425.1, on the reverse strand, counting down.
AGTATTATATCTCACATTGATGAACTACGGGTAACTTTTAAACATGATTCTCCGCAGTGCATTGCTATTACGGAGACTTGGCTGAATGATTCAATATTTGACTTCGAAGTCGACATTGCGGGATATACCGTACACCACCTCGACCGACAAAGTAGACGTAGGGGAGGAGGTGTTGCGTTCTACTTATCTAATGGTCTAAAATGTATCGTAGAAAAGACTTGGAGGAAAATTTTGAAGCAATCTGGATAGAAACTCGAATTCGGAATATTAAATATTTGCTCGGATGCGATTATAGGGCTCCAGACGAATCTTTAGAAATATTTGACTATATGGATGACACGCTTAGGTATGCTACACAAAACAATTATGAGACCATTATCCTCGGGGATTTAAATTGTGGAGAAGACCTTAAACATATTGATTCTTGGCTTGATCAGTACGGTCTGATAAGTAATCATAAGAAGACGGAAGTCATGGTTATAGGATCCAGATATTCAGTGGCTAACGCGCGTGATTTAAATGTTAAATTAAACGGGGAAATATTGAAACAGTCAGATCATTTTAGATACCTCGGTGTCGACATTGATAGCTGTTTGACATGGAAAAAACATGTATCGAATTTATCAGCGCGAATGTACCCTAAGCTCAAAATACTGAACCGAATATCGGCATTCCTTAGCTGTAAGACGTTATTAAGGATATATAAACAAACCATTTTACCAGTACTAGATTACGGCTATATGGTTTGGGCAGAATGCGGAAAGGGGAATTCGCAGCGGTTAGAGCGTCTGCAGAATCAAGCGATGCGTATTATACTATCAGCAAATTGCAAAACGTGCACGCAAGAAATGCGCACTAAACTGGGCTTATTGTCATTAAGCAGCAGAAGGCGCTTTCTTCGTTTGCAATTAGTATATAAAATTATATACAACATTGACTGTCCACAACAACTAATTGGTTATTTTATTAGAAGATCAGAAACGCACAATAGATCCCTGAGAGACACCACGTTGTTGTGCGTAATTCCAACCAAATCGAAAATGGGCGAGTCGTCATTTCAATGTTCGGCCGCGAAAGAATGGAACGCCTTGCCAAAACACTTACGAGACTTAAAGACTTTGTCCTCTTTTAAAAACAATATTTTTAAGTTTTTCTTAGAAACTGATGCTAGTAACTCTTACACTAAATATATATATATTTTTTAAACATTTTTTATATCTATTCTAGTATTGCATGTGGTGTGTTTTTTTTAGATAATATATAGTATTATGGATGTAAACTATTTATATATTAATGCTGGTCATCGGTTTATACCAGCTGATATTTTGTTAGCTGATCGGTTTTTACCAGTTTAAATAAAGAAGTTATTATTATTATTATTACTTCCGGCTTCACTTTTGTGTACTAAAGATGCGTTATCCAGTTCAGATCAGTGGAAAATACATGTATGCAGAAACCCTGTCCTCGTTCCCAGGGCTTCTTGGCTGCCTGCGTTGCCGTAAGCCCTGGGACAAGCCGAACCGGAACACCACAAATTCTGGTGTTTTCCGGAAGTAAACGTGCTTTGCAGCCGCTAAAAATGCTGTCTATGCATTAATTTTTACTGAGGAGTGGAGACGTGTTGGTGAGCAGAAAATATTTGATTTTCCTTTATTTGTTTTAATGTATTTTCCACCATCAAGGAAATACGTGCAGACCACCTAATGGAATTATATATATTGGGGTTTTATATTCCGTTATATCGTTAATATTCGTCAAAATACAATCATATTTCGGTCTCATATTACATGTATGATGTAAACATGATCGAGTCGAAATGTCAGTCGAAGTGATTGCTGTGATTCGAGTTTCGAAACATCATGGGCTCTTGTACAGATGAGATGACCTGTTTTAACACACGCTTGTAAAGTCACTTCAAAGACTGGACAAAGCCAAACTAGAAATTAAAGAGAAGCAGTCTGCAATACGAAGCTCTGTTGTAACAATAAATCACCTAACATTTCAACAAAATATAAATCATAGATATATGTCATGCATGACTCCATGAGTTTTGGATTTGAATTACTAGATTTACTGTATATATTATGTATACAAAATCATGCGTGCGTAATTTGAGCAAAAAAGCACAAGGTGTTTGGCCTCTCTCCTCCGCAGAGGCTTTAGTTTTCCTAGGACATTTCACTACACTTTACATGGCGGATCTTGGAACACGAGGTAACCGCTGGGCGAAGGAGCGCAGGCGGGAAAGGGAAAGGAGAAGGAAGGAAGGCGCGAAGCCTCTGCACGATGCCACACCCAATATGGCGGTAAACCGGGGGGGGGGAGGATAATTAACAAACGCAAAATTCAAGTCAAAATGGCTGCGAAAAATCTTAGTTCAACAAGCTCACAAAGAGATTATTTAATAGCTCTACGGAACAAGAAAGTGTTATGTCCAGTTTGTGACAAAACATCTGCAATTTTTTCTAGACAAGGTCTCCATATACATTATAAAACAATACATAAAAACAGCATATTTAGCGAACAGGTTTTGGTAGAAGGTGATGCTTTGGTTCGGCAATATGCAAGTCAAGAAAATGTCAAATATCATGGCTCTATCCGAGAGACGAAGAGAAGAAGTAAGTTAACATTGCTTGCTTAAATACTTGACGATAAGGAGATAAATTTATATTAAAATACAAATTTTTTTTACAGGGATCTTCTGGTGAATACAAGTTATTTAAATCGCCTGAAAGAAATAATGAGTCCATCGAGCTGAATTGTTCTAGCGATAAGGAAGCGGCGAAACTATTTGGTATGTACTTGGACCATAGACATCCTTTACCAAAATTGGAAGAATCAGATAAAGGAGTAAAGGTTCAAGTTTCGGGACAGAATATGACTTGCACTTACGAGTTATGGCATGCCAAAAACAAAATATATGCAGAGGCAATCTATTTTAAGTCGGTGAGTATTCATCTTCGTGTAGTTTGAATATTGTGCGCCTATTATATAAATATATTGGCTATATACATAATTTAATAGTTAACGTTTGATATTATATTTGTAGGAAGATATGTCGTTGTGTATTTTAAGATGTAAAATGGTCTGTAACTTTTCTTGAGTGAGTACTAGTGTTGTAGTCATATTCATGTTATATTCTGGTTACTTTTTGCAGAATTCTACTGTTACTTCGTTTCCTACTCCTACTGACAGTATTATAGAGAATTCATGTGAAAATCCAGTACATGTGCCAAATAACATAGAGGACAAAGAACATTTTATCCTAAAACAATTATACGGATTCGATTCCTTTAGAGAAGGACAATTAGAAGCTATTTCTTCAATTTCTCAAGGCAAAGACACACTTGTGTTGATACCAACTGGTGGTGGAAAAAGTGTGACATACACTATTGCTGGAATTCTCATGCAAGGTCTCTGTGTTGTGATTGAACCATTAAAATTTATAATGGAAGAACAAGCCGAGAAACTAAGGGCTAAGCAAATTCCTGCATTTTACTTTAACTCGTCGTTGACAGACACAGAAATGGATTATGTTGTGAATGCCATTTGTCGACAACAAGTTCCATATGTGATGCTCTTCACCAGTCCTGAATGTATTTTATCTAAAAGGCTTCAATATGTCCTTGAAATATGGAATAAAATTGGGCGACTGAGCTTTATTGCGGTGGACGAGGCACATTGCATTGACATGTGGGGACACGGTTTTCGACCAGATTTCCTGAAACTTGGCACCTTGAAAGATTACAGCGTCCCAATAATGGCTTTAACCGCTACTGTGACTGAAAGAGCACAATCGAAAATAATTTCAAGTTTGGACTTGCATGAACCTAACACTGTACAAGTTAAACATGCAAGAAAAAACTTATTTTTGAAGATCATTCCAAAGAAAGCACAACCAAAAAAACAGGTTGCTGATTTTATTAATGATAATTGTCCTGCTGAACGTGGTATTGTTTACTGTGCACGTCGAAAGGATGTTGTTGATTTAGCACATGAATTAAAAAAGGAAAACATTGACACAGTATTTGTCCATGGTGGAATGGCAGACATGGACAGAAAACAGCATGAACAAGCATGGGCATGTGGAAATGCTAATGTTATGTGTGCTACCAAATCTTTTGGGATGGGGATTGATAAGAAGGATGTGAGATTTGTTTTGCACTATTGTTTTCCTGACAGTATTGAAGACTATGCGCAAGAGATTGGTAGGGCAGGGAGAGATGGTCTACCAGCCCACTGTGTTTTGCTGTTTGCATATGCTGATAGGGCATTTCACTTGCATAATATTATGCAGATAGAAGATGATGAATATAAAACATACAAATATGAATTGATGAACAACATGGTGAAGTATTGTTCACAATCCTCTTGTCGTCACCAGTTCCTTCTGTCTTATTTTAATGAGGATTCACCAATATGTGAAGAGCATTGTGATTGTTGTACTTCAAGTCATGTATACACAACTGAAGATTGTACGGACAAGTCTCGTAGTATTGTCACAAGTTTGCAGAAATTACAACTTGTCATTGAAAATGTAAATGTTCTTACACTCATACAGTTTGTCATGGGTTCGTCAACAAATGCCTTAAAGGCTCTTTCACTGGACAACCATCCTGTGTTTGGTGTAGTGAAATTCAGTTTCCCAGGAAGAAATGGAAGGAAACAATTGGAAAAACTTATATATCACCTCATTATTACTGGAAAAATAAACGAAGTTCCAGCTGGTACTATTGACAGACCAAGTACACACATTGTTGTTGGTGATATGAATGCATTGCTTTCTGGGCATGAAGAGGTTTGGTGTTAAAAGCACTTTTTCCCATGCTTACAGGTTCAACCATATACTCAATAACTCATTATGTCAGTCGCAGTTTGAGTGATGTTAACTAGTCAGATATGTTTAGTAAAAAAAGTCCAGATTGAACTTTTTCAATTTGATGATTTGTTATTGGCTATCACACTGCAATAACATCACTCAAATGCTAACTGTGTGCTTTTAATATTTAATACAGGGCCATTCCTACATGCGATAATTGGGGCGGGGAGGCGTATATTCATGTTCACATACTGTAAAAATAATCACTTTCAAAAGGAAATCCGTACAGAATACGAATATATGAATATACCGCCCCCCCCCCAAATTATCGTGCTAGAAATGGCCCTGATTTAATATAGAGGTTCAGAATTGACTTTTGCCACTGGTACCACTTCCTTTCTCTGGCTTATTACTAATCTGATTGTTTAATCGGATATATAAAATGGGTCTGATTGGTTAATGGTTGTTTAATGATAGTGGTATCCAGTGTGGAACTCAAATCTGAGCCTCACTGTTTCAATCAAGCCACATGTTTTGTACAAATTATATGGCTAAAAACGTTGTTGCAATAGTTGATGAAAACAGGATTGAACAATGTTTTGCTGCCCAAAAGCATCGTCTTCTACCAAAACCTGTTCGCTAAATATGCTGTTTTTATGTATTGTTTTATAATGTAGATGGAGACCTTGTCTAGGAAAAATAGTAGATGTTTTGTCACAAACTGGACATAACACTTTCTTATTCCATAGAGCTATTAAATAATCTCTTTGTGAGCTTGTTAAAGTAATAGTTTTTTTTGCATTTGATAATTATCCTCCCCCCAGGTTTACCGCCGTATTGGGTGTGGCATCATGCAGAGGCTTCGTGCCTTTACCTTTTCCCGCCAGTGCTCCTTCGCCCAACGGCTCCGTTCATGTTCCAAGATCCACCATGTAAAGTGTAGTGAAATGTATCTCATCGTAATAAATCCTAAGAAAACTAAAGCCTCTGCAGAGGAGAATTTCAATACTAATTGTAATCATAGCCAACTAAAACATCTGTGGAGGAGAGAGCCCCTTGTGAAAATATGTAAGTTTTGATCAAACACCCCCATATCACTCAAAGAGTCACATACTTGTATTTTATAAATAGCCCCATAACATTTTACTAATTATGCACAACCACCATACAAGTTTATAACAATGTATATGTATGTTTACATGTAAATTGTTCAATTTTAAATATTTTCAGAAAATTCTTTTTTGCATATGAGAGATTCATTCTTAAACTTTCTAAGTATGTAAATCAACACAAAATATATGTTTAGGACCTTCTATGGTGTTCTGTAACCTTAACTCTATTACCTGTATAAAGCCTAATCTTTACACAACAATTCAAACCTTAAATCTGGAAAGCAGTCATACAGTTTTGACTTAAAATTGTCTTTTAGTTTAGCTTTTCCTTTCTCCTCCACATCAACATAGCATTGTGATACTTTTCCTTCCATCTTTCCTTGACCATCAACGAGATAACCAGGGCAGCCATCAGTTTCTTTGATGAGATCAAGCCATCCATTATGCAAGCAAAACCAGGCACCCTTCAACTGATCACGGAACGAATCTGCAACAGCATGATGCGAAGTTGGGTGCACATCGAACGCATCTCTTGAGGTGTATGCACTGCGTGTCTGTTTCAAAAGGTCTATTGAACCCATAAGTTTTTGGCACATTTTGACTGATGTATGACCTATTGACAAAAAATGTACTGTAGACACTGACATTTAATAAGTACCGTATTTACTCGATTGAGCGCCGCCCACGAATGAGCCCCGCATTTGAGATCAATTTTTTTTAAATAGCACTACACCGCCCCCAAATGAGCGCCGCACTAAACTTTCCGCCGTCAAAATGGTGACATTTAGTGACAAAGACATTTAAAACTTGTTTATTTTATTGTTAAAAGTTCTTGTTATAATTCACAAATAAAAGATTTTTTAAAGAGCGCCGCCCTCGATTGAGCGCCGCCCCCGAATGAGCGCCGCATCTGAAGCTCTGAAAATTTAAAGAGCGCCGCGGCGCTTAAACGAGTAAATACGGTAGACCTTATGCAAAACAACGACTCTTTGTGGTGCATGAATACTACTATCAGAATGCTTTGCAAGTATTGTGTCTTCAATTCTTTTACATTGGGATTCTTGCAAGATATTCTGGTAGCTGCAGAAACACCCTGCAATAGATATCTTCATGCGTCTGGGCAATTACACTTAGTCTGCTATCTTTCCCTATAATATTTCCTCACACGATCACATCATCACTGGCTTCGTGCATGTATAATAAAACAGCTATAGTCCTCACAACCATTAGTTGGAAGACCTTAAGGTCATGATTACACCCCCTTTCAGCAAACAAATAATTAGTATTACAGATCCAGGAAGTTAATTTAAAAATTATGATATATAGCAAAATTATACCTGATACATATGTCTTCAATGGCTGAACAATTTCAGCCTCCACAAAAGCATCCAATTCAATTCCTTTACTCTTCTTGCCATCAATGTTGACACAGCAATTTTGTTGAAGCATTCTTCGGAATGACAACTGGGGCCACTTACCCAAGAAATTCACTATGTGAATGAAGCATTCTGAAGAATAGTTGCGAAAGTTTAATTGGGCATAAACCGGAAGCTGTTGAATGTAACAAGTCTCTCTTGCTAACCCCCAACCATTATTAGTTGCCAAATCAAACAGTTCAAACAAAGGCCCATAAAATAAAAACATTCTGCTCCTATACTTGAAGGCTTCACTCATAGATGATGAAGTTTCAATCCATAACTTGAATTGGGTCAAAAGGATTTTCGTATGATCCCCATACGAACGTTTGCAATTTGTTAGCATTTTCGAATTGGGAAAAAATTCGGATTCTTTGAATTCCATCACAGCAGCTAATCCGTATGCTCTTGCTCCATCTTTAACACCTTCTCTGATTCGACTGAGATTACCCTCTGCAAATTTCTTCTTTTTAAATGCCTCTGTTGTTATTCTTGGCCTCTTCATTACTTTGTGGACTAGGTAATGAAACCCACCAGGGCCTTGCTCTTTATAACATGCTTCCGCAAGGTAGCCCTTTGTATGTAGAATCACCGGGTATTATACCAACCCAATCATGACAGCGCGATCTGGACATTACACCTCTATTAGTCTTACATGTGCCCACATCACCCACCATACCAGTGATGAATCCAGGCGAGGCCCTTGTATATTGAGTACTTTTTGCAACTGGTGCCGTTTCATGAACTTTAGATTGATTACTGCAGTGGAAAATTGGATCATAGTATTGCAATTCATCGTCTTCCCCATCTGACTCTGTCGGATTAAGAATGTCTAATATTTCTGGCAAATCCATCTTTGTTGCAATCACTATAGGACTTGGCACATTTGTAAACAACGGACCTCTCGTGCTCGCCCTTGCATTTACCAATAACTGGCACAAGTCTTTACTTTTAAGGAGGACAGCAATAACCAGAGGAGTAATGCCACATTTTTCCCTTGCATTTGGGTTGCATCCAGCATTGATCATGCATCTGACAAAGTTAATGTTCAGTTTTTCCACAGCTACATGAAACAGTGTCCTTCCTAAGTGATCCCTTGCATTCTGAATGTATGGTTTTTCTGCCAGTTCTTTTAAAAATCGCTCAAGTCTGTCACTTTCAATGGCCTTCTTCATTTGGTCTGTCAATGAGTCATAAGTACTTTTGAACAAATAATCTTCCCTTTCAAACAATTTTTGCATTTTTGTTACAGTTGTGTCAGATCTGTATTCTTGCTCTGTGTGTGGAATAACTCCACCATTATCATTATCATCATCATCATCAACATTTTGGTTATCACCAGCATCAAAATCTCCATCATCACCGATAATTTTGCCATCCATGCAATCATCATTTATCTCAGCATTATTAAGCAACTCATTTTTTTGGTGCTTCTCACTTGTATGGTGATTCATCATCTCAATAAACTCAATATGTTCACGTGCTTGCTTAATACTAAATGTCTTATGGTTAGTGTCAAATGGAAGAATTTCTGAGTGAGAGGTTTTGGGAATAGAAAATTCTGAGGCAAACTGGTCCAAGATAGCACATGAACCAGCAAGAGTGCTGTTGTTCTCCAATATCAATGGCATAATAATAGTGTCCGTTTTTCTGGTTGACTGAGATATGTCGATGTACGAATGGTTTGGACAAACGCTGACATTGTTTGATATACTATAAGATTGGGTCGAGAGACAGTGATCACATTCTTTTTCAGACATGTCTTTCAATGACATTTCTGTATTCAGTGTAAGTCCATCTTTTAGAAGTGTTGACAAATAGCAATCAAGATGAGCATTCCAAATATTTAAATGATCAGGGTTGTTTTCAAGTATGATATTATCGAATGTAAATTTCTTTACATCATGTTGACTATCACTTGCGGTCTCCTTGGAGGAGAACAATTTTTCTAAGCCATTAACACAAGGACGTACAAGGCCTCTTACAGTAAAGTTCCACATACTGTCTCCATAGTCTTTAAAAAGCCTATGATGTTGTTTATTGCCTCGAAAAATATTTAAATTGTCCATAAGGAGTATTAGTGGCATATCATTAGGTGTTAACATCTTCACTCTGGATATTTTTCCTTTAAGTTGGGATTCAAGAAAGTTAGATAGTGTGTCCCAATGTACTGTAAGTCCACATTTATTTAGGTTATTGATCATCCAACACCCAGCCCCATAGGAAACAAGCAATATTGTAAACATCATGAAAATATCATTTTTTAAGCTTTGATTTCTTACACTTGACAGCAGTGACAAAGCATGCACAGCACAGTTGGACTTTCGGTTGCTGTCCTGAGATTCAGGAAACAGGCTAGCAACAATATCTGCAAGAACAGGGCATTCTTTTTTAAAATCTCTCCTAATATCATTTATAGTATTAATCGTGATTACATCCTCTGATTGTTTATCTCCACTCCGAATACCAATGTTGAGAATATTTGATAGATTCTGAAATTCCCCAACAATAGTTTCCCTTGTAGACGCTGGCAATTTACCCTCTGATTTCCTGTCTAACAATAGTTTCATCTCCCGTTCATATATGCAGTCGATAGAATATTGCAAAGTTGACACATTTTTAGTTTCATCATTATACATGCTAATAAGAGTTTGCAGATAAATGTTATCAGTAACAGACGAATTTGCAACGATTTCATCCATTAACATTTTTGCCTTCTGCTTATGCATTACCAAATGTTTTTGCAGATTGTCAACTTCTGTGTTGTCAACCACTTGTAACCCTGATCCTTTATCTTCGTTGTCAAAAGAAATAGATCTACGTAAATTTCTATATCCCCCCCCCCCTTCGTTTATCAAATTCAACAGTTGGAAATGCTGACTTCACTGTTCTTGTTGTTATAGTTTTACTGTCTGTTCCTAACATTTTCATAACATCAGACCTGTCAATTCTTCTACCAGGACTTTCTGCTAACATCTCATGTAATTTTGACAACATTTGCTCATTCTTAGGCCTAACTGTTTTATTTGCGTGCTTTCGTTTTGAAGGTGGTTTAAATTGGCTGGTTGATGGCTGGATCTGCAACGTTTACTATTCTTTACAGGTGTACTTGTAAGTGGTGTACCAGCATGAGATGAACTACCCAAATGTTCTTAATAAAAATAAAATAATAAATTTCCTATTGTTATTATCGGTCTATTGATGTGTATTTGCACCACATAATTCTTACTTCTTTAGTGTCTATATATATATATATATATATATATATATATATATATATATATATATATATATATATATATATATATATATATATATATATATATACGAGTATGTTTATGATATTTAGCATTTACATACAGCACAAATTCCAGTCCACTTGCTACTGTACTATACTGTACTGTAGCTTGACGACTTAGCTCGGTTGGCAAAGTGTCAGGCCGATGCAATTTGAAGATCGCTAGTTCAAGGCTATCCGTTGTAAAGCAGTATTTTCTGCTTACCTGGGATGGACACATCATTTGAGAACATTTTATATGATAAATATATATGAAATTGTATGAATTTCTTCACACATATGATAACAATATTTATTATTAATTTCCAATTGTTGCACAGGTCAAGGCTTCATCAGAGACCACTTTTGAAAGACGTTTGATTTAAAAGTAGTATAAAAAAGCAACGGTGATTGAGTTCTCCGCCACGCGTAGTATAGTTTGAAAACGGCGTAGAAAAGTAACAATTACCGTCACGTTCACACTACGCCGGAGCGAAATTATTTGAAAACGTCACTTTTGCCGTAACAATGTGAGTTCTAAACGGATCGAAATGAAAACGGAGCACTTAACGGCTTCGTGTAAACACAAACGCCTTACTAGTGTTTTGCTTGCAAATCAATCATCTCGGGTCTCAAAACAGTAAACTCGAATGCTTTGAAATATTTTGGGTTTACATCAGGGCTAATTTAATTTGTAAACAAAATGCAATAGCGTGTAGTGTGAACATAGACTGAACATACGTGAATTCTGCCTGCATTATTTCGCTACGCGTAATGTGAACGTAGTCTAATTTTCTAGATGCGGCGGTTTCAAACGACGACACGTAGCCTTTAGAAAAATTTAGAAACAATGTCTGAAGGGGCGGGGGTAAATTTGGACTTTAACATTAGGAGAGGGAGAGAATGAACCATTCAAGTATGTCAGGGGGGGGGGGTCTTTTCTATTTCCTCTGAGTGGGGACATCTTTTCTAGAATGACCCATTACTTTCCTCAATTTTACATTATTATTGTGGTAATAGTTAAAAGAAAATTACTTCATTTTGTTTCAAGGCCCAACCATTATTTCATTCCTACAACTTGCAAAACAGGATGTAAAAATTCCATGACCCATACCCCAACCATTCTCTGTGTTAATCATACAATATACAGTAAATAAAGATAACACAAAGGTAACCTATGAAAAATTGATGAATTCAACTATGTTAACCAATTGGCCATTCCATTTAATATCCACCCTCCCCCATGGATGAACTTTTCTGAGGGAAACAAATTTCAAATTTCTGAGGTGTCTAAGTGTGTTGGCATCCTTTGATCTTCAAAAATTTTCAAAAACGAAATTAAATGTTGTAAAATGTGGAAAATATAACCTTGAAAAGTTTGCAAATTTCGTATGTACTTTTCAAAAATTGCAGCAATTTCTGCACGCAATACAAAAGTATACAAAATTTGCAAACTTTGCAAGGCTATATTTTCCGTATTTTACAATATTTCGCAACCAAACTTTGCAATTTTACTCATTTTAGTATGCTCTTTCTAGCTGTTGTGATTTATTTGCATCTCTATGCCTAGTTTTAAAATTAGTCTATAATGGGAATTGTCTATTCAGTCAAAAATAGATGAGGTTTTTTTTAATTATTCATTATTCATTAATACATTATTTTAAGATTTAGAAATATGTCCAAAACCCCGTAAAAGAAAAAAAATGAATATATATACAGAACCATTATTAAATCGATTATCAAAACTGAAAATACCATTTAAACTATTTCAGATTCAGCATGCAATATTTATAAACAAACGTGACCTTGTCTAGATTTCATTCTGAACATACTTTTAATGATTGTTTCTGTGTTGGTGTAATCAGTGTACTCAGGTGAATATGATGCTTGTGATGTTACTCTGAATGTTTATCCACACCGGGCAAGCTTGAAAATATGCCTGACCACGGCGGGAATCGAACCTACGACCTTTGGAATGCTAGCCCAATGCTCTGCCAACTGAGCTACGCGGTCTGGTCGGTTCGAGTATGTGATATTTCGGAACAGAATCTAGTTCCTTCGATATCAATGTAATCTAATAATCATGATTGTTTCTGTGTTGGTGTAATGTACTCAGGTGAATATGATGCTTGTAATATCAAGCATCTATATCACTACCCGCAGCTACAATAAATACGACCCTGATTTGTTCGCGATCGATCTGGCATCCAACCGTGATCGTCTTGTTTCCATTTTCAGAATGGACAATGTTGATGAAAAACTAACCATTTTTAATGAAATATTTTTAAATACATTGGATAAACACGCCCCAGTAAAGACCATAAAAGTACGCGGAAATTCTTGCCCATTTATCACCCCGGAAATAAAAGCATCCATGATCAAAAGAGACCAGCTCCACAGTCTTTTCAGGAAAACACGTGATCATTATGATTGGCTTAATTTCAGAGAGGCCCGCAATTTTACAAAAACAGCACGTGTTAATGCACAGAAAGAATATGTACTGAAGGAAGTTCAGCAACACAGAAACAATACTGGGTCACTTTGGAAGGTAATTAAAGAAAATATAGCGTATAGGGAAAGAGAGTCAGTGGTCCACAGTAAGGAACCGAAATTAGTGGCCGAAGAGTTTAATCATTTCTTTTCCACCATCGGTGTGAATGCAGCAAAGAAAGCCTCAACACTAATACAAGATCCTAGTGTTTATCCAGCTCGGAATCTTTCTGACGTAAATCGCACAGATAACAGCTACCCTGAAGAAAATGATAGATTTAGTTTCACCCCAGTCTCTTGTTCAGAAATAAGGAACATCATATTAGCTATGCCGTCAAACAAATCACCCGGCAAAGACAAAGTGAGTATGCGTGTCATCAAACACAGCCTACCGGTAATTCTTGGGCCCCTCACCGATATCATTAACTGTTCACTATCGTCATCTTCGTTCCCTATAGCATGGAAAGAGGCAGAAGTTATCCCTTTGTTAAAGGATGGAAACCACGAGGAAGCATCAAATAACCGCCCACTTTCTCTCCTTACCTTTCTTTCGAAAATTTGTGAAAAAATCGCCTTGAATCAATTTGGTTCGTATCTAATGAAGAACAAAAAATTGTCAACCCACCAGAGCGGGAACAAGAAACATCACTCATGCGAAACATTGAAATCTTTTGACCGGAGATACTATCCTAAAGGCCATGGATGGGAAATTGGTTACTGCACTGATTCTAATAGATCTATCTAAAGCTTTCGACAGTGCAAATCATACTTTTCTCCTAACAAAACTTAGCAACGTCGGGGCTTCTCCAAGCGTTGTAAAATGGTTTGAGAGTTACTTGACCGGAAGAACTCAATCAGTCAGAATTGGATCAACTGTGTCTACTCCTCTCCCTGTTTCTTATGGTGTACCACAGGTGCAATTTTATCACCTTTACTTTTTAGTATTTATACTAACGATCTGCCCAGCCTAGACCTAGGCCTTCTAGTCTTATTTATATTTTTTAGTATTCAGCGGTTTTTCACATGAAAAGACTGGGACTAGGTGATTTGGGGGCGGGGCGGAGGAAGCAAGCCTAGAAGGCCTAGTTGATTTCCCAACAACAAGGCCAAAACTGCCCTGAAACTGCCCTGGTTGCGAAATGCCCAATTATTGCGTTCTCAAACAGAATTATTTGCAACTTAACGGCGAATTTAAACCGATACAGGTAAAATAAACTCATTTATAGTATAAACTTACTATTTTTATTTGTATACACGTCTAGGAAATCGGTTTTTTATCATAAAGTTCGAAGCAACACTATTATTTAATATGTTGACAAGGTGTAGCGAAAGAACAAAATGAGTCAAAATATATACCAAAAGTAGAATCTTTCATGAAATTTTGTCTTATACACAAGTACATTAATATATATTTTCTCAATTTTGGCAAGAAGCAGTCTTGTGTTTGTAAAATATACAAAATAAAACGGATACATATATTATTAGCCCGTACAGTACTGTATATAAAAACGTACATTGTTTATACAAATGGTATATCTGTAATATTTGAACACTAATTTCAAATTCCTCATTCCCAATTCGCAAATATAGTATTCAAAGCAAAACAGTAGATTGTCTTGCGAATAAAAGAATTATTATTTTGTGCCGTTTCGCTACACCTTGTCAACATATATAAATAGTGTTGTTTCAAACTTTATGATAAAAAACCCGATTTTCTAGACGTGTATACAAATAAAAATAGTAAGTTTATACTATAAATGAGTCTATTTTACCTGTATCGGTTTAAATTCGCTGTTAAGTTGCAAATAATTCTGTTTGAGAACGCAACAATTGGGCATTTCGCAATCAGGGCAGTTTCAGGGCAGTTTTGGCCTTGTTGTTGGGAAATCCACTAGGCCTTCTATATTTTCGCTTGCGTCAGGCTTGTGTCCTTCCTCCGCCCCGCCCCCAAATTACCTAGTCCCAGTCTTTTCATGTGAAAAAGCGCTGAATATTAAAAAAATATAAATAAAAATAGAAGGCCTAGGTCTAGGCTGCGATCTGCCCTCATCAGTCCACCATAGTAAACTTGAATCGTACGTGGACGACTCCAAGATATTACTATCTTTCACTGTGGCTAACGTGGACTGTTTAAAGCAACAACTTGAGGAAGACTTGTATTTGATTGCAAACAGTTGTTCCGAAAATGAATTGCTTATTAACCCGGGAAAGACCAAATACATGCTGATTGGCACACGGCAAAACCTACAACAACTTCCCGAAGATATGACCATAAACTTCCTCAACGAAACTATTACCCCCGTCTCCTTTGCCAAAGATCTAGGAATGACAATCGACTCTTATTTGACATATGACCAGCACATCACCAACCTGATTTCCTCATGTATGAATTCCCTGTGCCAAATAAACCGAGTCAAAAAATGTTTCGATAAAGAAGCTTTAACTCTCATCGTCTCGGCACTTGTAATGAACAAAATGTTCTATTGTTCAACGGTTTGGTCAAACACTTCGTCTACCAACATTAAGAAACTACAGTTGGTACAAAATTTTGCATGCAGGATAATAACAAATATTGGAAAGTTCGACCATATTTCGCCGGGCTTACGCGAACTTAACTGGCTCCCAGTAAAGGAACAATTACTACTAAGAGAGGCTATTATGATGTACAAATGTGTCAATGAACTTGCTCCACATTATTTGAGCGATTTATTCACAAAACGTTCTGACATTCATCAACGAGATACACGTAGCCATGACTCACTGCAAATACCATTGTACAAAACTTCTGCAGGTCAAAGGTCCTTTCATTATAGAGGCGTTACACTCTGGAATGATGTGGACATAAAGTGCAAAAAGTTAGACTCCCTAAAAACTTTCAAAAACGAACTGAAGCGAAGCATGCTAGAACAAATATATAAGTAGATAATTTTACCTTGTTAAACTTTATACAAATGTCTTACCTTTTTACCTTAATTTAAATTCTAGATTCTAAAACTTGTAAATAGAACAACATTTATTTTTTGTAAATCAGTGTTGAAAATCCCTATTTAGGGAACACAATAAAGTATGTATGTATGTATGTATGTATGTGATGTTACTCTGAGTGTTTATCCACACCGGGCAAGCTTGAAAATATGCCTGACCACAGTGGGAATCGAACCTACGACCTTTGGAATGCTAACCGAACCGCCGCCGGACCGACCAGACCGCGTAGCTCAGTTGGCAGAGCATTGGGCTAGCATTCCAAAGGTCGTAGGTTCGATTCCCACCGTGGTCAGGCATATTTTCAAGCTTGCCCGATGTGGATAAACACTCAGAGTAACATCACAAGCATCATACTTTTAGTTTTGCCAAGCGAGTTTAAATCCTTAAAGAAAATCTTATTGCTTTTCACCATCCACTGATCCACAAAATGCAAGCAATTAATATAGTAAATGATTGTCAAGGTGGTCAATCAATCATGCATTAAATTATATTATTTTATTTTCAAAAAGGCTATGTTATTTAGACTAAAAAATACTGTCTTGTTTCAAAATCGTTTTAAATGGTCGACATGACCAAAAGAAAATAAACAATGTTTTTCTATAACGTTACTGTGCCTACGAAGTGTAGTTTTGCCATACAGGTAGACTTCGCCTTTTATAATAGATCACTTATGCGATGAATTATAGTTTAAAGACTATAGTATATAGAATTGTTAAAATATTGAAAATGTTTGAAATAAGTTTTTTTTGGCGGCAGTATTTTCTACATTTCGGCATTAGTCTTATTTAATATACGTCCATTTCTTTTATATTTCGTTCAATATGGGCTCATAATAGTATGATATAATATTATCTGTGTTATATCAGTTACACAATTATCATAAAAGTTACTGTATATAATTTTAAAAATCGTTTTAAATGGTCGCCATGACCAAAAGAAAATAAACAATGTTTTCCTATAACGTTACTGTGCCTACGAAGTGAAGTTTTGCCATACAGGTAGACTTCGCCTTTTATAACAGATCACTTATGCGATGAATTATAGTTTAAAGACTAGTATACAGAATTTTTAAAATATTGAAAATGTTTGAAATAAGTTTTTTTTGGCGGCAGCATTTTGTACATTTCGGCATTAGTCTTATTTAATATACGTCTATTTCTTTTATATTTCGTTTAATATGGGCTCATAATAGTATAATATAATATATAATATTATCTGTGTTTTATCAGTTACACAATTATTATAAAAGTTACTGTATATAATTTTATAGTGATATTCTTGTCTACAAAGCCTAACAAAAAAAGTTAAAAAACAGCATAAAAAAGAATAAATCGTCTGTGAACTATAATAAAACCGTACCTTCAAAGTCTTCCAGTGACAAGTTATTAAGTGACACGTTTAGTTTGTCTAGATCGCTTGCTTCTCCGGAATTTGACATTGTACTAAGAAATTTAAAGTTGTTTTTGTCGATGTCCCACTTTGTCCCACTTTGCGATGCAAATCGTGCAGAGGCTTCGCGCCTTCCTTCGCCTTTCCCTTTCCCGCCTGCGCTCCTTCGACCAGTGGTTACGCTCGTGTTCCAAGATCCGCCATGTAAAGTGTAGTGAAATGTCCTAGGAAAACTAAAGCCTCTGCGGAGGAGAGAGGTGTTTGGCCATATGCCCACCATGTAGTATGAATATTGAACCCCGTTTTATACAATACGTTTAAAACTTTATTTCCATGCTGGATAACCTGAATCCTTCACCGATTACATGTGTAGCAAATGACGAAACATAATAGTTATGTAAAATAATTAACCTAAGGGAGCAGTCATTATTAATGCCGGGGGTGGGCCGGAAGATATTGGGGGGGACACCAAAAATGTATTAACCACTTGGGGGGGGGGTAGGGTACCAAAATATCAAAGAAAGTAGGGGGCACCAAAAATACTGTACAATAATCATAAAATATCAGTAATTATTCACTGTAATATAAATGTCAATGCTATATAAGTATTTATAAAAAAATTAATAACCTTTTAATAACGCCGGCTGCACTGATTGGTTGAAAAGCGAAAAATCCCGTGTTTCTGTAACGCTATATATAGAACACAGGAATTTTCCACGAACCTCAAAACAACACACTAAAACAAACGTTTTCGCCTGAAATATCGATTAAAATCTTGGTTAACCTGAAATTTTGGTAAACAAGCAATGGATAACACTTACCAAATGTTTTTTCGCTTTAAATTTTCTTTAAATCAACTTTTCCAGCTTGTTTTTTTCCATAATTTTGCAGTCGGCAAAACTGAAAATTGATGCCGGTATTGTTGCTAGGCAACATTTTCTTGTTATTGTGTAATGAGAATATACTTTTTAATCGCGTTAAAAAATTTTGTTTTTGTGTTATTATCACAAGGTTATTTAATAAAGGAAATAGAAAACATTTTTTCCTGTGTTTCTATAGAGTTATAGAAACACTTGTGCTAGTTTGGGAGAACTCGTAATAACGTGGAATTGATTATTTCTCGTTCTCCCAAACTAGCACGCGTGTTTCTATAACTCTATAGAAACACGGAAAATGTTTTCTATTTCTTAAAGGTAATTACACGTGAAGGAGTGCAAATAATGATTAACATTACGAGTGATATTTGAAAATGTGCCAAAATTGCACAAGCCGTTAATCATTCATTGCACGACTTGCCCGTGTCGGCCGTGTGATTATTTATTTATTTTATGCATGACAAAATCGCTTTCTTTAAAATTCAACTTTATTTTGTCAAGAGTTTTTATTCTTTTGTAAGCAATTTGGCATGAACAAACTTGGGAAATAATCATAAGCTCATAAAAGCACATTAAACTAGGACAAATGATTCAAACTCAAATAACATATTTTTAGAGTAAGAAAATCTTTATATAAAATTGTATTACGACTTACATAGTCACGTTTCCCTGCATCTCGCCGAGATTATTTCTTAAAACTGTTTCCAGGTATTTTCCACAGGCCCTTTTGCCATACTATGTTTTTTAATCTCATTCTTGTTCTAAAATGTAGTTAAATTCGTCCACGTGCCATTTATACAAGACAAATTTCGCCGCCATATTGGACTTTTGTTGTTTTGATTTCCCGCTCCCCCCAGCCATCATGAAACTCATTATTCATTAATTGCACCCACTGAGCTATATTGCACCACAGCGGCCCAATCTCGCAAGGGTCAGTACATACTTTATATACCAGAACCATCGAGTGCAAAGTCTCGGAAAATATTAGTCCAACAAAAGAGGAATAAAAGGAGAACACACACTATCATTTTAAAATTTATATTTTATGACCTATATTTTTACTATAATATACATTACTATATAGCCTGCGAACAGGCTCTCAAGCTGAATTGAGAGCCTGCATCGATGACTAATGAATTTGAATATCTGCGTCTCAAATCGTGACGCGAAATTCTCATTGGTCAGATGCTATAATTTATATGTTTCCGCTGAGCTCTATGTATGTCAACTGCTGAAGCACTATGCATAAAAAACACATTAACTGATCAAATTGGTCTTGGCCATGTTATCTCAAAGCACGAGATGTTCTGTTTTGAGAAAACAGTATTTAAAACATTTAAACTTTTGCTTGAATATCTTATATTTCGAAAAACAGTATAAACTGTACGGTCTAAATTTAGTTTGCACGGTCTAAATTTAGTTTGCACGAAAGTTGTAAACAACACCATATAAGGATAGACATTCCATATTTGGAAAAACGAACGTTACGGGGCAGATATTCAAATTCATTAGTCATCGATGCAGGCTCTCAATTCAGCTTGAGAGCCTGTTCGCAGGCTAATTACTATGTAAAGTCTATACTGACCCTTGCGAGATTGGGATCTTTAGTATATGTTTAAAATGCAAGTTCAATCACAGGGGGAGGAAGGTGGGGTGGGGGGGTGGGGTGGAGGCGGGGGGAGGGGGGGGGGAGCAATGTAAATTTATTACATCTAAATTTTGAAAGAATGAGGGGCCATGAAAAATTTACCATGAGTTTAGAAATATCTTCCAGCCCACCTCCGGCATTAATAATGACTGCTCCCTAATATGTCTTTGGTATCATAATATGAATGCGACCCATTATGCTGCTTACATTTGACAGTGTGTATGACTGTATGGCCCAACGTATGTTTGAGGGAAATTCTTGTTTTCAGATTACAGTATAACAACAATATTTTCTGCATCCCAATATATATTCTACATGCAATTGCAAGTGCGACTTCTGTTTCAGATAGGGCCCAAATCATTTGAGGCCGAATAGGATAGCCAATGGGAGGAGGGTAATATTAGCAAATTTAACTCCCTTACTTTTATTCTTCTTCCATTTATCAAATGTGAAGGTATAATTGTTTCGTCTAGGTCTTCCGTAGACACATACGTTAGCTGTCTCGAATTTAATGTTGCTTCTATCTCCGTAAAGTAAAGTTCTTCGTTCGTGACTTTGGAATTTTTAAGAATCTTGTATAAACATCTCTTCACAATCTTAATTAGTCTCTCGAAGAACGCTCCCCACCATGGTGCCTTCTCAAGCTTGAATGTCCATCGGATTCTTTGATCTGAAAGGTATTTCTTCACTTCTGGAATCTCGAAAAGGGCTGCTAATTGTTTTGAAGCCGCTTTAAATGTTTTTCCCTGATTTCACCTCTCGTGGTATTCCTCGGCGCGGGCTGTGAATATTCTAAAACTTCGTATAAAGGCTTCTGCCGTCATATCACTCACAACATCCAAATGTACTGCTCGCGACACAGCACAAGTGTATATAACCATGTAAACCTTCTCCATGGCCACTGCGTTCACTTGTTTCACATACAGTGGTCCAGCGGAGTCCACCCCTGTATACGTTACTGTGCCTAGCAATTTGCTACAGCATCTGTCGAAATATTTTACCGGATACGCCCACTGGATACGCCCACAGCTTCACTCCCCTCTATTCCTTATTGTAAGTTTCGCGCGTATTTACAAAACTGTCACATAGGGTACAATGTACAGCGAACGACAATGTGAAAATAGCCTGCAAAGCAGGCGCGTTGAAGGGCGACAATATTTTACGAAAATATTAATACGAAAGTTTATATGGCTTGTTTACGTATTCAAAAACAGTGTTTTAGTGTTTATATGCAAATTAGCAAACCAAAGAAGACAAAGACTACCTATTCACAGATTTTACAGCCATATACAGGTACGCAAATCTCGAAAAGAATACTACTGTGCTCCCTTGATTGGTACCGTGTTTTGAGCATTTTGGTACGAAAAATTAAGATTTTGAGTAATAGTTTTCCTTTCTAGATCTGACCCAGATTTTCACCAAGGACTTATAAATAGTATTATTATATAAAGTATAGTGCTTTATGGAGATGGCGAGCACTGATAAAAGTGATAATCTCACATGGGAGATTATAATTTATGATAATCTTACAATCATGTGAAAATTATCGCTTTTCAATTATCGCTTTTCTGTAAAAATTATCGCTTTTAAAAGACCGCCCTTTATATAATAAATAGAAAAATACATGGATGCTTGAAAATACCAGATTTATTTCTTGTGTTGAACATGATATCTCACTTGTTTAGCAGTGCTCACTCGTGAGATATCATGTTCAACACTCTCTACTTACTAGAAATGCATGCAATAACCCCTCGCCTGTTTTCAAAAGATGTATACCATATCTATCTGATATACACTAGATAGCGCATCTCATTTAGTAAAATTAAAGCCAAGAATATTCCAGGGGTTACCCCCATTTGAATAGATGGCGGCCATGTTGGTCGTTCCCACTTGCTAATAAACGCTTAAAAACAACAATAACTTTCTTTATTTGAATAGTTTAAAAACGTATTTGGAATAGGGTTAACTTAATGTTTAAGTTCCCTGTTTAAGAAATAGAAAACATACGAATCTTCTCATTTCATGGGAACGACCTGAGACTGCAATCACGGCTTCACTTTTTGAATTGCAGAATAATTAGATGCACTATCTAGTGTATATAAGATATCTATGATGTATACTCAGTGCCGTTGCGAGTACTTCGTCTCAGGGGGTGTCTGAGGTTAGATAGAGGGTGATTACCAAAATGTTTCCAGATGTATAAAAAATTTTCAGAACATATTTTCGAAAATACAGTTGTTTTCCAAATTCACTTTCTCATATCCTGAGAATTACCTGAATTCCCCTGTAAACCTTTTGCAAATCTACTTAAATTTACCTAAAAGTGCACTGGAAATCTACCTGAAATTCGTCATGAGCAATTATCACGGGTGTTGCACCCCCCCCGCCCCCCCCAGTGAGTTTCAAGCAAACACTCTTTGATTTATTGTTTTTCACCTCCCAAAATATTGTGCATCATACTCTAGAGCATTTTGCTGTTGGCATGCTCTAGCGTGGTTCAAATTTATGAATTTTATTACATAAAGTCATGATAGTGTTTTATAGAGATTTTGAGCACTGATAAAAATGATAATCTCTGACATGTGAAATTATTCATGATAATCTCACATGTGAAAATTATCGCTTTTCAATTATCGCTTTTCTGTAAAAATTATCGCTTTTCAAAGACTGTCCTTTATATAATAAACAGAAAAATACATGAGTTGTTGGAAATACCAGATTGATTTCTCGTGTTGAACATGACATCACACTCGTTCGCTGCGTTTACTTGTGAGATATCATGTTCAACACGAGAAATATATAAATCTGGTATTTCCACGCACCAATGTATTATTCTCTATTTAAACTACAACTTGACTGGTTTAAATTATTATCAAGTTATCAGTGATTGTAAAAGTTGCAGATAGAAGTGTTTTGTTTTATATTATTATCAAGTTATCAGTGATCGCAAAACCTCCAAATCCTTAATTTCAAATGCCCCGCCGGGGCTAAGGTTCGAGTGGAAATGCCCAACCCCCGGGATGTGCTTTACATGAAAATGGCTGGGCGAGGGGGATGGGCACACATGGATTTGGCTGATGCATGAGAAGTCATGGAAAAAGAAAAAACTTTTCATATTACTACTATAAAATGGCTTATGGTGCTTATTCCTGTGCTTATTCCAGACTGCTTGTCAAATATTTACTTGCTAGAAGTAGAAATTTACTCTGACCACTGGATGAAGAAGACATTAAATAAGTACTTGTCAATAAACAGAAATGTATTTTATTTCATAGTATTACAATTTTATTTTCATACTATAAAAATAAAATATAAACATGCAGCATAGAATATGCAAATTCGAGGCAAAATTATTGTTGAATCGGTTTATTTATAGGATTTTATAACAAATAGCAACTAATTAACAATTAGACAACGAGGCCGAGTTGTCTATGAGCGAATAGTCAACGAGGCGAAGCCGAGTTGACTATTTGCTCATAGACAACGAGGCCGAGTTGTCTAATTGTTTTAGTATAAACTTTAACATTAATTTACAACTAGGCTGCAAACACAATACAAAAATACACAAAAAACATTATAAAACCATTCAGTAAAGGTAAACAAATATTTTAGTTTTTGTTCGCGTAAAATGTTTTACAAAATTCAGTTTTAATTTTAAAATTTCATTGAGTGTATGTTATTTTGTCTATTTTCTTACCCTTAAAAATTGCCATTCCATATTTTTGTTGCTTTTTTCGGGGTTTTTTAGTACAGAATTGTTCAACAAGTCGTCCAAAAAATCATCAGACACTTCGGCAAAAGTGCAAAACGCGAATTTTCCGCCATTTTGAATTTTCTATTAGTAGGCTATCACTAATAGCCTACTAGTAGCGTAGCCAATCAGAAGGCACGATATGTGATAGCCTACTAGTAGGTTTATACTAAAAAAAGTTTATACCTTGTCCAGTGCTTCCACTTTGAAAAACCAAAAAATCCTTTTTTTCTCCTTATTTTGACCGAAATTTCCTTCAAAAAATTGTGAAATTTCCTTCAAATTTCCTTTAAATAATTTAATAAAATTAGATTGAATATTCTGCAAAATAGCCCTTTCTCAACATAACAATCATCTGGGTGTTCAATTTTATCATTGCTTTAAAGTCTAAACAAACCCAATTATACGACTTTATTTCCGTACAGAAAGTGAGATAACTAAAAACTATAAACAGAATGACGTCACTGAGGGAGACAAAAATGAATAATGAGCTAACCGATTATATTCGTCAGAAATTATGATATTTTATCGAGCACTTATTATTGTAAGAATAATGTAATAAGAATATTACATGAAGTATTCGCTTTCGAATTATTCTGGGCCATACCATATTCATTAGATATTAAATTCATTATAGATGATTAAATATAAATTCTACAATTTCTATTTTCGGTAAAATTGTGACCAGATTGAGGTTTATTTTACGCTTTATTTTCAAAATATATTAAATATTATCAATTTTGGCGATATTTTGATTTTTCCTTCAAATTTCCTTTGTTCTTCTAGAATTTCCTTCACATTTCCTTCAAAATTTATTTCCTTCAAATTTCCTTCACATTGCAAAAATTTCCTTTCAAAAGGAAATTTCCTTTCAAAAGGAAATTTCCTTCAAAGTGGAAGCACTGACCTTGTCTTCACATCGCTTTATTCTGTTAGCCAAAACAAGGGGGAATTTCGTTCTCAACCAATCAGCGCTTTTGTTTACATTTTTGCCCTAAGCCAATCAGAATGCGTAAAACGCTTCATCACATGAAATTTGTAAACAAACATATGGGGTTACTTCAGAGCTTTTCTGCAAGCGGTTTTTTGTTTTTTTGCCATGAAATTCATATATGTTGTTCTTAAAAGAATTCTCCTCAACTACCTCGTGGCGATTTTTGATTAATTGCGTGATTGCGAAGATATGGGTCTTCAAACTTTGCCTTGCGCAAGCTTAAATACCACCCCCCGAATTTGTAGGTTCCGAACGGATTAGCGTTTTTAAAAGCCTTTCAAATCGAGGTTTGAGACGTTTTATTTTTTAAAAGATACTTTTATCTTCATATTTTCACATTAACTTATTATATAATATCCTGTGTAACAAGTAAACAGGACATTTCCGGGCCGGGACAAGTTGACATGTCGATTTCTTGCCAACAAAATTTTTAAAATTTTGTTGGTATAAATGGGATAAAGAAGCTCATCAAATATTTGGACCTTCAAACTTATGCCAAGTATTTATTTGATTGATTAGCTCGATAACTGTTTTTTGGCTCGTTTTTCGTCGATTTCGACATTTAGTCGAGCTTAGTCGACTTCAAAATAATGTGGACATGAATATTTTCGTTTGTTTAACAATAACAGTTGTCTTCATTGGTTTTAATCCTTGATTGACAATATATTCATTGGTCTCAGAGTCCTAAACTTAAGGAAGATGGATGACATTGGGACAGAATGATTTTGTTCAATGTTGCTGTTCAGGTATCAAAATTTATGGATATATACCTGTATATGAACTTCATTGTTTTTTTACTTCATCTGGCTCACTTGTCACAATTGGGCCCTGTTCATATTACCTGGCTGGGTGGGAGACGACATTTGCCAGTCTGTTCTATCCTATCCTGCTACTATCGCAGTGTGACCAGGTTTAGTACATTTTATTACCAGATCCCGTTGGATATGCCCTTAGACAACCCCACCTGCTTTAAACAACTGCAACATTAAGAACAGGAGGGGGCAGCCAACCAATTTTAAGCAGTTTTAGTAAAAAAATTTGCATATATGGTCACACTGTACTATCGGCCTAGCTAAGCGTGAGGTTTCCATTGCCAGAATCCTGGCTATATGTAAGCCAAGAAATTCACCATATACAATAAGGATCAATAAGCACTATATACCAAACAGGCAACATGAATTAGGCTTCAAGCATGTGTTCTGGATAGTCTAGATCATATAAACAGGTCCCCAATAGATCCCGATCTACTATAATTGAAACATTTTAGTCCATAAATTTGTGCATTACCAGAATACCTGTGCACAAATGAATATTTTACACATATTATATAATGCAATCCAATATTAAGCCCCAGTAAACTCACAAATAGGCCTCACTTCCAAAAATCAGATCTCCCTTCCAAAAATAAGCTCTCCCTGTTAAGGGCTGTCAAAATGGGCCATGCTAGCCCAGCAAACATGGCTGGATTTTCTTTTCAGGGCTAGTTTGTCATTTGCCTCACAGGAGCCAGGCTAACCTGGCAACTGTTGTCAAGAAATTTGTGTGAAATGCTGGTTAATTTGTTAATGACAACAGCTTCAGAAGGCTTATATTAATCAATTTCTTACTTACTTGGGCCAAATTGTGTATTATAACATGATTTTCAGTCGAGTGAGCTGGTTGGCCAGCTTATGACCTTTATTAGTGTGAGACTCCCAATGCAGGATATCAACTTGCTCAAGCAAATTCTGGGCCAATAAATTCAACCAGGCTGTTTCATGTGAATGCAATCTCAAACATATATAAAATTAATATACGAAGCAGTATCTTACCATGGGCAGGTGTATATTTAGCCCATATAAATGAGCAAGACCAGCTTGTGCAACAATTAGTGCATGAGGCGGAAGAGAGGGGGAGCGTAGACATGAGGAATGTTCAGAAATGGCTTTGTGCAAATAAACTAAGTCTAAATATAGTGAAAACCGAGTATGTTTTAATTGGAACACGACATAAAATAAGTAATATTGATACCCATCAAGGAGTTAAAATAAATAATCAATTGATTAAAAAAGTTAAAAATACCAAAGCTCTTGGAGTTGAATTAATTAGACGAAAACTTGAGTTGGGAAAACACATTAACCATATTAGCAGTAAAATATCATCAGTTATTGGGGCTATTAGAAAAATGAGGGAGTATGTCGAACAAGACATTTTGATAAAAGTTTATAATGCCTTAATCCAACCTTATTTTGATTATTGCTGTGAAGTATGGGATACACTTAATAAAGGCCTATGCGAACGTCTACAGAAATTCCAAAACAGAGCGGCTATAGGTTGATCATGAACTTAAAAAATGAACATGGTCAGTCTATTTTGGCACGAAAATCTCTAGGCTGGGTAACACTTGAAGAGCGTAGGGCACAAATGAAAGCCAGGCTCATGTACAAGACAGTTATAATGGTTTAGCCCCCCAACGACTATGCGAAGCTTTCCAAAATCTGAATACCATTCATGACCATAATTTGAGAGGTTCTTCAACAAGGTTTTATATTCCAAGACCAAAAACGGAATCCTTAAAAAAAGCTTCCAATATAGTGGGGCTAAACTATGGAATCAGATACCTGAAGAGATACGCAATTCGGTATCGTATAATTCGTTCTGTAAAAAGCTATCTTCCTCGACCTTAATCTCGACTTAAAGTAGTAGTTAATTTTTTGTCTAAATAGGTATATATAATTGTATTTGTTATGTATGTAATATTAGAGCTAGTATATAAATAATAATTTGTAAGTACACATCCCTTTTGGAAATCAGCTTTTGCTGAAAAGGCCAATGTGTTTAAATAAAGTTGATCTATCTATCTATCTAGTTGATAACCTCAATTTTTGTGTCATGTGCACACGTTATTTCCACGCGCCACGCTATGCATAAATAACAATGACGCTCATGTAAATAACAAAGCAGCGAATGATATAAATTCCTCAAAATATAACTCTCGCATAAAAAACCCCATGAATACTTATATAATCTGTATAGTTTTATTCCTCTGCATTATCAAAATTTAATAAAATTTTAAGTAGGTTTAAAGCCACAAACGCGCAGCGCGAGTAGCTTAATTTAGACCAGGGCGCTTATATAGAGGGCGGTGAAACGGCTATAGGCGCGCCGGTCGATGTGTGATGCAATGAACTGGTAACGAGTTTGTTGTGGTTACTATGGCGACGTTGTCTTATATGGCAAGGATACTCTCTCCTCCGCAGAGGCTTTAGTTTTCTTAGCATTTAATATTACGATGAGATACATTTCACTACACTTTACATGGCGGATCTTGGAACACGAGCGTAGCCGCTGGGCGAAGGAGCGCAGATAAATATGGCGGGAAAACTGAGCTGGAAGTTTTGACTGTTTTGTAGTCAAGTTTTGATGAAGAAATAGATATTGGGGGTAAAATTCCAATGTTATACGATAATTTAGTAGATTCTGCTATTGTATTTTCAGGTAATACTGCCAATATTTTAGAGTTTTTGCTGAAAACGCTTGCGAACGGTTGCTTTCGCAAGAAGCATGACGTGAAAGGTTTTTAAAACTCTTCGGATGTACACGTATCGTTCACGTTCGATACAATACAATTCACAATTAATTTTAGCCACTAGTTGATCTTTTCAGTTGAAAATCAAGAAATGCTCAACTTGAATTTGTATTTTTTTAACGAATCCTTACGAGAAGTTGTCTTGGCCAGCCGGTCAAAAAAATCAAACTTATAGGACGAAACTTTTTCGACTATTGCGCTCAACAAACGTCCGAGCGAGTCGTATTTTGATTCAAAGGCCAAGAAGTAAAATATGTTTACGGCTCAGAATTACTTCAATTGAATGCCTTAAAAGTCGTACAAAATTATTAACATAATAACCAAAAATCACGACATGGCCAAAATACAATTGTTGTTTATTTTTTTGCAGCGAAATAATGGTCTAATTAGGCAAAATTTAACACACAAAAATACCTCACTTTCCAACGCTGTGTATTCAATTGCTCAACTCCGAGTCTTATGAAAACTTTTGGAGATAAGCACATAATTATAATCTTTACCATCAACTGAATTTCGAAGTTTGGACGACTTGATAACATGCTCAAATGCTGTTTTGAAAATTTCCCTTCATTGAAGTAATCAAAAGCCCGACTCATTATCCTCAATATTTCTTTCAAAATTCAACTATACAGGCCAAACAAGCATTCGTACGATACACTAGTTACTACTTCGTCGTTACAGTGCAAAAACATCCTCAAGAATTTCGTAGTTAATGAAAAAACAGCAAAAATACAACAGCAGGAAAAATCACGCTCCTTGTCAACTTTTGCCGAAAAGCACGCTCGTGCCAGTCCTTTTCCACATCACACATCGATTAGCACGACATCAGCGCGTTTCACCGCCCTCTATATAAGCGCCCTGATTTAGACCTAATAAAACACGACCTGCGAGTTTATTAAACGGCTTCAAACACGACTACAAATTCAATAGATATACTGCCTTATTAGTATTGTTTATATAAAGAGTTTTAAGGTGGTCTTCCACCCAAATTTTCCAATATTCGTTATTTTTTAGAAAAACGTAAAAATGTAGTCTTTATAGCGTTCTTTATAAAATCCGTGTAATTTTAAGAACGAAAATGTACCGTAAAGCAGAGAAATCCAGCAAATTATACACCTTCGTAGGGTAAAACCACGATTTTACCCGGAGCGATAAAGATATGCGATTGGTTTAGTCCATTGTTCCATTTTCAATTATATTGTTCTATCTAAGTTATTCTAATATATGCAAAAACTTTAAAATCGCTTTTCTCACATGAGCATTTTGCGAAATACTAAAAACTCTCCTACTGTTCATACTGACTCAATTCGTTCGAAATTTTCAGAGTTTATTTGCTTGTTACATAGCCATGTCATGGACCTAAAAAACTTCATATATCAGCAATATACATTGCAAGAGTAGCCTTATAAGAACTCCTTTCTTCATATAATTTTAAAAAAGTAAAATATGAAGGCCTTATTATATTACTTGTATATTTTCTTAGGTTCATGACATAGATCGATGTATTAAGTGTCCATTAAAGCTGTTTCTAAAATCCTCGGTAAATTAGTTTGGCTCACATCATTTTTGGAGCAAACCCTATATTTTACCCTATAGCGAGGCCTATCTTAGTTACTATGGCAACGACGAATGTAAAAGTTACTGATCCTGCGTCAGCTGAGGATATTCCATCATATTTGACTCAAATATGATGATAAAACCTTTAAATTGAAAAAAATGTTTTTAGGGTGGAAGACCCCCTTAAAGCTACTGCACGCGACATATTATGGTTGACAAGATTTGCCAATAAGCTTATGAATTATTCATGAGTGTTTGAAATAGTTAATATATCGGCGTGACATAATTTGCAGTGGCGCCGGCAGGATCTATTTTTGGTGGGGCAAATCCGAGTGCCGAAGGCACGAGCCTACTAGGGGGGTTGGGGGGTATGCCCCCCGAGAAAATTTTGAATTTGGGGTGTCTAAAACCGCATTTCCTGCGTTTTGGAGGCACTTTAAGAGAAACATAAAGGTTTTAATAAATCACTTTTTTAGTAGATCGGAACATAAATGATTTCCATACAATATATGAATCAAATGTATTTTTAATAAAACCAAGAATGAAATGAAGAATTTAATGTTATAATACATATTTAGTACAAGTTCCATCTTATAAATTAAGCATACTTGGGGGGGGGGGGG
>CACRXK020000425.1:0-21445 GCA_902702795.2 Paramuricea clavata | reverse complement strand
TCGTGTTTCGTTCTTCGAGTTAAGCCCTTTTGGAAAAAGGGCGTGGTCATGGCAAAACAGGGCGTGGTCGGGGCTTAACTCGAAAAGGGCTTAACTCGAGGGGCTTAACTCGAAGGGCTTAACTCGAAGATTCCCGACCTCGTATTTGTGTTGACATATGTTGATAGAATAACTTTGCCTGGAGAAAACTGCTCTACTTCTGCGCAATAGCAGAAGCCAATCAGAGTGACCGAGTGAAAATGGCTCTGGGGACGAGAATGACGGTTAAGCTAATCGACTTTCGAACAAACTGCCACGGGTACCACCAGGAGCTAAATCTGACCCTACAGCAAAAAAATGTTCATAGGGTATACCCTAACATTATGCCAAGATGTATGCTTTTATCACAATTGTTCTATAATTTTCACCAATCTGTCCCACTATCATTAATAACACAAAAAAGCTTTTTCTGTTGCATATAGTTGCCCTTTTCGCAGCTGCTCCTGGGTATGTCTAAGTAATGTATCGAAAATTTACACTCGAAGTTTCCATCTGCAAAAACTCGTCACCATTTAATAAATACGCACTAGTATGAAGTCATTGTGCGCATGTACATATTAGGAATCTATTTCAACTTGTATATGCTCTAATAGTCGACAGCTGCTAAATATTTTTCTTTTCTAGTTTTCGCTGTGTAGTAAAAGGAAATCACACGTTATTTCGCGAGTACAACTTTATCCATGCCACTCCTCATAACCGAGCTTCATTTATTGCCATGTTTTGGAAATGCTTCAAACACATTGGAAAAAGTGGAGGTAGATACTTTGTTTAATATTAATTATCTGACCTGGAAACTTATCCACCATTTCTTTCCAAGCCATTTTTAACCTAACATTTGCAATGCATCCATTTGTCCCTCCCAAACCTATATGCTTTGTTTGTTTCTTTTTCATTCAATTTTCTGTCCATCCTTTTCTCATTCTATATCCCAAACTTTTCTGGTAACTTAATCATTTTCTGGGACCAAATGGTCTTTTTCCAGCCCTGGTTATCATACTCTTACAAGTCTCACAATCGGACCAATCACGATCTTCAATAGAGTCACATGATCGGTCAATCACAATTCTGTGGCAATTCTTGCCCAACCATCTCTGCATGCATGCATCCATACGAGAGTGCCGATTACGTAACGTCGTATTCTAAATTACAGCCGTGTTGGAAAACCCGAGAGAACACAGAAATTTATTTGATGGATTTAATATTGACTCCATTTTGTGATTTTCCATTAAAATGTTGTTTATTGGAGTTTTTGAGAATGCGCTTAAATCGCTACTTCCCGAATATATGTCTTGACGTGTGACGCGTTATCCGAGAGAATTCTTAGAGATTTTACTTAGGACAATATATACAGTACGCATATGTGTTGTACGTACAGTATGTCACACTCCACCGTTTCAATTTGTTTACAAGTTAAATTAGGCAGCGCTCATGTAAACCCAATATGTTTCATATGGAGCAAAGAAATTTAAACGAAAAACATTCGAATTTACACTTTTGAGACCTGAGATGCCTGATTTGCAAGCGATGCAAAAAAGTAACGGCGTTTGTGTTCACACGAAGCCGCCAAGTGCTCCGTTCTCATCTCGTTCCGTTTAGAAACGGTGCCCAAATTGCTACCGTAAATAATCACCCTTTGATTTTTTTAGATCTTTTAAGTGTAAAGGAATATCATTCATTACTCTCGTTGATATGTTCAGACTTTCCACACGAGATTGTCCAGAAATCTGCAAGGTATAAATGTTGACGACCTCTAGTGTACTTACCATGCACTTAATTTAGTGTAATTTCTATTAGTTGAATTAGGCGGGTTTAGTTTGAATATAATAATGTTGAATCTCAAACTCATTAATAATTCATGAGTAAATTAGCCAACCGTATTGCTTTATTTTGCCCACATGATAACACTGAATACCTGTTGAAGTATATAGATCCTGTCCTAGGACTGGATCAAAATTAACTGAATCCTTGGACTGGATCAAAATTAATTAAGTCGTGATTTATTCGTATGAGATGTCATTTCAAATCCTCCTATTCGGACTGGACTAGATTTCAAGTTCTCGCATTTTGATCTAGTCCTTGGCTTCGCCCTCGTCCAATCCTCATAGTCGGATTTGAAGTATTGCTTTAAGTACTGCAATACTACTTTATTTGTGACTTTATAGAATTGTTTTAATGGAAGATGCTATGGACTGCCTAATGTCTTTCAATGATTTTCTGTCTGCTTTTCAAATGCAGTTATATTACGAAGGTAAGTAAGTAAGATTAATGTTGGTTTTGGCGTATTTTATTTCACAAAGGTTAAACCTATTAACCAATTGATAAGCTTTCAACGTTGAATTACGGTGGGAGGGGCAAGTTGAAATTGCTGCTTTTTGCAAGGATTTGATTCGGTAAGGCAGGTGCAGTACTTTTTATGCCCACACTGTCCACAATGATTTTTGCAAGGACCAGTAGGTTGCACTCAGATAGAAACATGCGTGACTCTGTTGTGACTGCATGATAACATGTACATTCACAATTATTCAAACAACCTCGTTCCCAGGCTCTTCCCTTGTTATTCAAAATAGCAGATAGCTCACTCTCATGCGGATTAATATATTTCATTTGATAAATTATTTAAGAATTTAACATGATATGAGAAATAAGTTTAAAACGTGGTATTATTTCTACATATTACCCAAACTTTTTCCTTTTTTTCACACTACAGTTAATGTTTAGCTTAAATTATTTTAGAGTTTTTAGCGAAATGCAACGAGATTTACGACGAAATTGCAAGTGGTTCACATAGATCTGCACAAGTAGTGGTCGTTCCCACATCTGACTCTAAGTCCAAACGTCATAAGAATACGGAGAAAGTTTCGCAGCTGGAATCAAGCAACAGCTTAGATGGAGTTGATTCAATGTCGTTTTATGATGAAATTCTGCACCATGTTGTACATCACAGCTCTACAGCAAAGACAATAAGGTATATTGATATTCTGGATTCAATCCTTTACTGATTATGTATATATTAACCGTTAATTCAAAATCAATATCATCAAATAAGAAACTGTCTTTGCTAAAAATTAAAGTGCTAACCAGTCACGATCCAACTGGTGACCGTATAAATGCTCCATTGTGTTTTTATTCTGCCCAATCAATGACATTTATTGTTTTGATTTATTTTAATTGGCATTTATGCAAAGGAAAGTTCATTCCTGACCGAATTGTTCAATTCCATTTATATTACATAGTGCATTTTGGCCTGCATTATCTTAAAGTGAGAATATGTACTGTATAGCACCAAATATTAATAACGCCACCTGCATCGTTTAGTGTAATAAAATTTCAATCTTTAGACTGACGCCTTGGATGAATATTATTCAAAAATACAATTGAGCAATACGCCGTATTTCTACCCCATGTGATATTGCGATGCGGTAAATCACATGACAATATTTTTTTATCGAAAGCTGGTATAATCATTCAATTATATTAACTGGGGTCTTTAAAATCTTCGGTGTCTTTTTATTGGAAAACAATGCCTTTGATAAAGATAGCTAGTTGGGTCAGACAGAATCGAGAGACATAAATGTGTTTTGAATTAACAGAGGTAGAAAAAGAAAATAACTCAACACAGAGTATGATATGTTTTCCTTTATACAGTATACCTCCTTCAGAATCTTTGAAGCAAATCCTCTCATCTGCCAACCGTGTAACATTTTATGGCTTTCTCATGGCATTGGCAAAGAACGATCTAATTTATCAAAGTATAGGTATGTTTACATCTTCTCAGAAGTATGAATTGAAAATAACCGCATTTAAGTTATATTATTAAGAGCGAGGCGATTTTGTTCGCGTATTTCCAATGAAAAGTTTTCAGATTTTTTTCCGAACTGTTGAAAATTTCAGATTTTTTCCCCGCCTTGAATTTGTCAAAAATTTCAAATTGTTTTGCCCACCCCGGACCTGTCAAAAATTTCTCTTTTTTACCCAACCCGGATCTGTCAAAAATTTCAGATTTTTTGCCCACTTAGAACCTGTCAAACATTTCAGATGTTTTGCCCACCACGAAACTGTCAAATGTTTTGCCCACCCCTGACCTGTTCACCCCACAACTATTGATAGTTTCGGATATTTTTGCCCACCCCGCACCTGTCGAAAAAAACAGATTTTGTTGCCCACCCCGTAACAAATGGTTTCTTTTCGAATTTGGAATAGCAAACAATTGAGGTTTTTGTCAAACACTTCAAATTGAAAAACTCACTTGTTCATTGATTTTTTTACAAATTGCTCCTTGAAACATGCCTATACAAATTGCGTCACACTGTCATTGATATTGTGAATGTTCTTAGGTGCAGTACCACATAAAAGTCGACTAGCGGATGAAGATGCATCAGAACGCTGTAAGTGAAAAATTATACATGAGCTAATTCAAAAAAGGTTGTCTTTTGCGAACCTTAAACTCTAAACCTTAAACCTTGATCTCTAAGCGCGCAAAGCATAATGGGAGCAACTTAATCAGTTTAGAAATCACATATGGGGCCCATTTCTTTGTGATATGGAGTTTAAGGTTTGCAAAGGAGAACCTTTTCTGAATTGGCTGTATACATAAAATGTCTAAATGTTCTCTCCCGAAGGCCAGTAAAGCCCCTTTCCGAACAAATAAGAAACAAATGAATTTTTTTCTCTTCTGAAAATCAACAAAGATTAGATAGAGTTACGTCATATTAACTTCTATCCATGACACGGTTCGATGTTGCAAAAACAAATCACGAATTGGCAATTACTTTCAATTTACTACTTTGCTAAGTAACAGTTAAGGTAAACTTTTGAGTCAAACAAGATGGCACCAATAAGGCGTGCGTAGTCACACATTAGGGAGGTTAATGCAAACGACGTTTTTATTAACACGGTTGTCAGATTAACGAGAGCGCTATTATGAGCGCTATGATGCAAAATGCAGCCAAAATTAGTTATACCAAAAATAATAAAGTTTTTAAAATTAATAATTAGGCTGTTGCGGTATTTGAAAAAAAAAACGAAAACCGATACCGGAAAAATATCGATATTTGCCTAATTTTATGCAAAATTTGCTTATTTTTCTCTTTCTGAAATAAATCCAATCAGCGCTTGAAAAAGCTTGTTATGACGTTTATAAATATACAAACGCGTAAACGTGATATCGATAATACCGAAAATATCGATATTCCGATATATTATATAGAGATAGTGAGATACTGAAAAATACACAGTGAGATATTTTCCATATCTTCACTAGTGAAGATATCGATCACGTGACTTGTAGTCTTTATACAATTTTTTTTTGCTTGGGACTATATAATAAACAGAACATTACACGGTGTCTTGAAGATATGATTTTTATCTTCTCGTGTTAAAAAATATATTTTACTCTCTCACTGCGCTCGTTCGTAATAAAAATATTGTTTTCACCACTCGAAGATAAAAAGTTATATCTTCGCGCCGCCGTGTAATATCCTCTATATATCGAAAATTTCAAGATCGATAATCGGTATTTATAAAAAACCGATAATTATCGGTATATCGATATACCGCAACAGCCTATTAATAATAGTGATTAGTATAATTACATTAGGTGATTAATGAAAATTCTTCACACTGATTGGTTGCCGTTGAGGTGATTATAACGCGATAATCACCTAAGCGATTTTTGAAATGGCAGCCAAAGCCGTTTTGTCAATTAAATGTTAAAGAAATGAATATTTTCCCGCCAAATAATCACCTACGAAATTATACTAAAACAATTATTCACCTCAGGCTTGGTGATTGTCGTGAATAAAAACCTCGAGTTTGTCTAGGTTTTCATTCACCGATAATCACCTCGCCTTCGGCGAATGATTGTTAATTGTTAGTATGGTTACATAGGTGATTATTGAAAATTCTCTTCGCTAATTGGTTGCCGTCGAGGTGATTATAACGCGATAATCACCTAATCGATTTTCGAAAAGGCGGTCTAAGCCGTTTTGTCAATTAAATGACGAGGAAATGTGTGTTTTGGGGGCGTTTTTCCCAAATAATCACCTATGAAATTATACTAAAACAATTATTCACCTCAGGCTCGGTGATTATCGTCAACAAAAACCTCGACTTCGTCTCGATTTTTATTCACCGATAATCACCTCGTCTTAATTATTTAATACCAAGTTTCGGGTGGACGTACGTGTTGACAAGACGGCGCTTGCTTAACGCACTATTAAGCCAAGTAAAAAAATTAGTAGTTTCTCGTCCGAATTTTTTTTAAAAAAAGGAGAATGCGAGCGCTTTTGTTAAACCTTCAAATATTGCTCTTAAAGTTTACCAAATAACCTATAAACACACGCAAATATTGAAGTTTACTCATAAAACGTAAATATATTAAAATAAACAAACAGCCGTGTACTAATGCAATATATGGCGCCAAAATAACAATATGGCGCGAACAGCGGGCGCAAATACCGAACAGCAAACCAACTTGGTCCTTGGACCAAGTCCTGACGAATATGCGAGACATGTGCAATCCGACGCTCCATCTGCCACCATGCACTTGGGCATTCTGATCACCAATGCCTTCTCCTTGTACCAAAACAGAAAGAGAAACTGACTACCAGCCTACCCCAGACATTTAAGACTATTGACGCCTGGAAACTTAGCTGTTCTAAGTAGAAAAGTTATACTTGAAGACTGGTCTGATGTATATACGTCGCGGAAGAGATAGATGAGAAAGTAAAAGTTTTACTTCAACTATACTCACAATTATGGATGAAACTATTCCAGAAAGAACAGTCCGAATGCACCCCTCGGATAAACCATGGATGACAAGCTTCATCAAAACAAAGATTAAAGCTAGACAGCGTGCTTTCTCTCGTACTGATCATGTGCGATATGAACAATTATGCGTTACCATCTCAAGACTTATATCCGAGGCTAAAACGTCCTATTACAGATCAAAAGCAAAAGATCTTCGCACAACAAATTCAGCTAAATGGTTTAAGTCCATCTTCTCGCTTCTAGGAATTAAGAACGGAAATAACCCATTGGGAAAAACGTCCGATGATAATATATTAGGACTGGCTGAAAAATTACAACAGGCTTTTATAAAACCCTGGGAAAATCTACCACCCAATAACGAATTAGATATTAACCTGATGGATCAATTACTCAGGAACACTACAGTCTACACCTCCGTAGCCATCTATTGGACAAGTCAAGAACTGTCTAAAACATCTAAACCCCAGGAAAGCGACCGGAGTAGACAAAATTCCTGCCTGGATACTCAAGCGTTTTAGTGATGATCTCGCTCCAGTCGTCCACAATACTGTTACAGCCAGTGTAAAACAATTATGAACTTAGACAAAATCATTCTTGCACAGTTTTATCTAGAACCGAGAGACATAGGCAATCTTTTGTTGCAAGATCTAGTAAATATATATAAAGCTACGTTTACACGCTGCGATTTGTCGGGCCGATTTTGGTAAATAATCGATGCCCCTTCTTCGACATTTAGCGATTTAAACGTTCAATTGAAGCTGTCCGCTCTCTCGTCTGTTCATATTATAGTTTTCTGCGTGCGAAAAGTTTTCAACAACTTTACAACGGAAGAAAAATCGTTGAATCGTGGAAAAGTCAGTGTTAGTGTTACAGATTTTTCTCCCGATTTTGTGAATCGCAAGGTGCTGACGCGAGTACTCGCGACAGGTTATTTGCATACAGCGAGCAAAATCGGCCCGACAAATCGCAGCGTATAAACGTACCTTAAATCTGATAACATTCAACTTCACGTCTTTTAACTTAGCCTTTTTAATATTAGTTTTTTAACTGTAATTATTCATCTTATTTATTATGACTCAATGTAAATCTTATCCATCGTATTTTTAAATCCCAAGGATGGCTATTAATAAATTCAATTCAATTTAGAGTTGACGAAAATTTCCGAACGGCAACCGAACTATGCCGAAAGGAGCGAAATATACTAAGTGGAAATTCTTTAAAACCTTGAATATAAAACATAAAAAAAATTCATGCGGCAGGGAAAAAGGATGCGGACGGGGACGAGAAACTACTATTTTTTTCACTTGGCCTTATATATAAAAATATAGTATACTTCAAAATAAGGCTTCCGTTTTTATAACGTAGAAAAAGCTATCCTAACGCAAAACTAAACCCTAACACTAACCCCAACGCTAACTCCAACCTAACCCTAACTTATTTTAAAAATTGAAAAAAAACGGAAACCTTATTTTGAAGTATACTATCTAGCAATTTCCATAAAATAGGGTGGCATTGTGGGGAAATTGAGGGACAAATTAAGCTTCTTAATGGGACCTCCGATTACAAGTCCCCGAGGAAAGTCGCATTCCAATTGGCTACGTTGGAATCTTTGTAAACTCTGTCGCGTGATCCCGTTAGCAACAACAAAATCAATTATATAAACAAAGCTAAATGAACAAAAACACACAAATTCAGTTATATTCAGCTATTTCACTTATAATGCTTAGCACCCTCATTAAATTTATTACCTCCACGTGCGCGATCTATTAGATATCACTTTTCAACATTTTTTCTTTCAGAGTGTGCTCAACTATTCTTGCAACCACGAAAGGCGAAACTGGCCGCATTTGTGACGAGTGCATACCAAATTTGGCCGAACGAGATTCCAGGATATTGGGAAAATTATTTCATCTTTTAGCTCGACGTTTATTTATACCGTACAAAAAGTATATGTTGATGAACACAATGGCAAGAAGAGGTGAAAGATGGCCTCGTGAATTTCCCATTCACGAGGCGGCATAATCAGCCTAAAAAATTAACGATAATCAATAAATTATTTATGTAGATTTACTAATATACAGCTCTTTATCCATTACAAACAGAGTCTTGTTGACTTATTAAAGTGCCCTACAGCATGCTCAAACAAGTGCATGCAACAGAAGCGCAAAATGCTATTTTTTTAATAAATACCAATAAGGCTTATGATTAACAGACAAACTCCATTCGAGGGATATCGGCTAATAATATCCACGCGCATGTCACGCGATGACATAGTACGCCAAAGAGCCTGGGTTCGAGGCTGCAGACTAAAGCCGGTTATAGACGAGCAAGTTTTCTATGACAAGTTTTTATGTGACAAGTTTTATTTGCTCGTCTGTACGCGCAACTTTGACATTTTTTTCTATGACAAATGCACTTGTTCAAAAGCTAGCATGCCAGCGTTTGAACAAGTGCACTTGTCATAGAAAAAATTGTCAAAGTACAAATTTTGTTCGTCTGTATGGGTGAACAAAGAAAACTTGTCAAAGTAATCTGAGCATTCGATGTGATTGACCAGCGCCGTGATTGGCCTGGCTACTGATAAATTGTCAAAGTAAACTTTGTTGACACGTTCACACCAGTAAATAAAACTTGTCATATGAAAACTTGTCATACAAAATTTGTTGCATATCACACGTGCACTTGGCAAATAAAACTTGTCACATAGAAACTTGTCACATAGAAACTTGTCATAGAAAACTTGCTCGTCTGTAACCGGCTTAACAAACTCGCGCAGCGAACTCTAAGCGATGCCAAACTTCATTTGGGCACGGCAATTTTTGCGCTTCGCTGCACCAATGCAGTTGCGTCCGAAGACGTTAATCTTGCGAGATTTCAACTGGGTTTCTTACATGATTCAGATTTAAAAGTGCTTCTCCAAACTACGTTCGCATAGCATATTTCAATTGGCTTATTGATTGGTCAGCTATTTATGCGATACTACGGAACCTGCGACACACGTCAAAATATTCGCTTGCATGGCATTTGAGAGCCCCCCCCCCCCGTCCCTGTATTATCAGGTTTTGTCGTCGGTTTGATTTCAACGACAAACATGCAGTACCAAGGCACCAGGCTTAGAAAATGTATTTCTCTTCCTGGCAGCAAAAGTAAAAATTTTCTGTGGAACTCAAATATAAAATTTTCTGCATATGTAGATTTCAGAGGATTTATGGTGCAGCACAGTGTTGATAAACTTCAATCTCGACTTCCAAAATGCTTTTGTAAATAATAAGTAAATTACAGGTATATGGAATTTCAGTATGTAAGATTGTCATACAAAGATATTCTGTTAAAAATTTCCTGGTGATAATATGATCGGTGAATTATTAAAGAATAAGTCATGGCCGTAGCAACTGGGGGGAGGGGGCTGCAGCCCCCCCCCCCCCAATAATTTGCTAATAATCATTCTTTTTTCAAAATCATGCAGACCTTTATCATTTAATCCATGCAAAAGTGCAAAGAATGAAGATATTACTCATACTTTCCTGCAACTTATCCAAAATATAGTTAACTTAAATACGCCTTCGCCCATTAAGTACAACTAAATTGTATATGTTGACATATTAAAACACTGTTTTCTGACCATCCGAATTTTGTCAAATCTTCCCAAA
This sequence comes from Paramuricea clavata, assembly GCA_902702795.2. Classification (NCBI taxonomy): domain Eukaryota; kingdom Metazoa; phylum Cnidaria; class Anthozoa; order Malacalcyonacea; family Plexauridae; genus Paramuricea; species Paramuricea clavata. Next base: position 10,988 of record CACRXK020000425.1, on the reverse strand, counting down.
GTCCAGGAAATGGCATTTCAGAGATTCTAAATTTGAAAATTTCCTCGGGTCTTCGGCCCTCGCTTTCAGTCCCCCGAACAAAAAGAGCTTCCTACGGCCCTGTAAGTTAAGGCCGGTGAAGGCGGGTGTACATGCACTATCGAAGTTTCTGTGATCGCAGTAGGAATTTTGCATAGGTAAATTCTAAGATTTTAAAGATTTGCCAGAAATATTTAAGTGAATTGATTATTGACTTGGTGTTTACTAAACACTGAGTCAGTTCTCTCAAATATTTCTTACAGAACCTTCAAAACTTAGAATTTACCTATCCAAAATTTCCGCTGTGATCACAGAAACTTTGATAGTGTTGACCAGCATTTATAAAAACATATAACTTTTGTTCCAGAGAGCTTATAAAAAAACATGTTTATATCAGGTAGATACTTACGTTACCACAAAAATCGGCCGTTTTATACCGAGTTCCTGCGCAGAACTATACAGGGTGTATAAAAAAACTGAACAGATTTGAAATTCCTTTCAATTTCTCAAAACAGCTATTAGTATCCAGTTTTTTATGTATATAGCTTCTTTGGTACTTATAATGTAGAATAATGAAAAAAAATTCTCGAACTCAAATTTTGAGAACCAGGGGGGGGGGGGTGTCTTTTCCAACAAACTAAAAATGGCTTCCGCACGAAATTTAAAAGCTTTAATCATATTTTGGGATGGAAATTTGGTGGGTTTTTAATTATTGTACAAAATTTCAGAGAATTTGCTTTAGTTTAGGCTCTTTAGCTATTCATTTTTTTCTAAAAAGTCAGCCTTTCGCATGCTTAATTAATGCCTTTACCTAATTTGCATATTGCTGACATATGCAAATTAGCCAAAGGCATTAATTAAGTATGCAAATAGCTGATTTTTAGAAAAAAATGTAAGTTTGCGTGAATAACTACCTTTAACCTCTGACCTTTAACTAAAGCAACTTGTCTGAAATTTTGTACAGTAATTAAAACCCCAACAAATTTTCCATCAATTAACTCAAATATGATTAGAGCTTTTAAATTTCGTGCGCAAGCCATTTTTAGTTTCTTGGAAAAGATCCCCCCCCCCCCCGGCCTGGTTCACAAAATTTGAGTTCGAGAATTTTTTTTTCATTATTCTACATTATAAGTTCCCAAGAAAGCTATATACATCAAAAACTGGATACTAATAGCTGTTTTGCGAAATTGAGAGCAATTTCAAATCTGTTCAGTTTTTTTATACACCCTGTAGTTATACATGGAATTAAATGGTTACTTTAAATACTTGGCTAATTCTAGTTTCTTCCAATTCTCGTATATCTCAGTTTCACGCTTACACGGTAGCACGGTAACAAATTTTTCCAATTTAACAATTTAATCCAAAATAGTCGCATTCTCGAAGCGAGTATCTAAACACAATTTTCTTAACTGTGACAAAGTTTTCGCAATTTCTTACAAAGTTAGAATTCCTCAAAAAATCTTTAAAACTTAATTAAAACTAAGTGAAAGTCTTCCTCATAGGCGTATGGAAACAAAACATTAGCGGGACAAAAGGAATTTGCCGATTTCTTTGAATTTTGCCCGATTATTAAGAGTTTCAAACGTTCACGCATTAAAATATTTATTTGGACGAGCATTCGACTACCAGTCATGGTGTACACATGCACCACTCACTTTAATCTGCTCGTCGAAGACTGCAGACTGGCAGTCCAAAGCTCGTCCATATAAATATTTTAACCTGTTAACGTTTTGAAACTCTTAATATGAATCCTGGTTTCACATCTAACATCTTTAAATTTGCCCGATTAATTAATTAAATTAACAAAAAATCCATATATAAAATTCCCATTCTCGAAATTCTAAGATTTTTCGAAACCTTAAAGATTTTTTCCATTTTCGTATTTAATTTATATTACGTATTCTTAATCCTTTAAAATTTGTATTTGCCAGCTGTTTGCTCAACTTACGTTTCTAATTTGCCCACCTTCAATTTCCCCGGGGGAAACGCCGACACCCCGCCCCTCCCTCGCACGGTTACGTCACAAGTTATTCCAGGAAATTTGGGAAAACTAAGGAATTTCACAATTGTCATTCAGGAATTCTCGATAAGCGGTTCGCAAAGATGGCAGGCAGTATAGTATGTAAACGTGCCGCCGTCAATTAAGAACTTAACGATAACATGTTGGGTGAAGACATCATAAAGACTTGTGATCCCGATCCTTGTCACACCAAGAACTGTGTGATAGAAGTGCTTACTAGCGACATGATTAAAACGTAACGCTAGTTGATGAAGTATGGGAGACAGTTATCGTTAAGTAATAAGTATGTTAAAAGTCTGCAAGCAAGTATTATTAAACATTTTCAAAATTTGCCAAAATATTCGCTAGTTACATCATTCAATCTATTCCTCTACTATTCCGAAATCGTTAGATCCTAACTTGCTTGAAGACTTACATATTTTACCTGTTTCTTAAATCAGTTGTACTTCGCGCCGAAAATTATACTACATATCCCATAATGCATTGCGAGCATAGCTGTATTATTGTGCTATACAGTCTGCAGCAGAAAACCACGCGGGCTTGAGTTTTTAAAACACGATTTTACACGACAAAATGTTGAAAGTATTTATTCCCAAATTTTAATATTTTCTAGATGGCTTCAAAGCCAAAACGTCCCCTAACTTGGCAGTGGTGGGATTCGAACCCACGCCATCGAAATGACTGGTACCTGAAACCAGCGCCTTAGACCACTCGGCCACACTACCGGAACGCGTTTTTTCGGAGTATTATTTTTGTAGGAGTATTACCAGAAGGTGTAATTTGCAAAAAGGACGCTTTCTTGTTCGAAAACTAACATTTTCGATAGTAACAATACCAGTATTCCAAGTCAAATGGCTAAAGTCAAATGGCAGCGGTGGGATTCGAACCCACGCCATCGAAATGACTGGTGCCTTAAACCAGCGCCTTAGACCACTCGGCCACGCTACCTTTTCCCAAAAATGTTAAATGAAGATGTGGCGGGCTCATAAAAAGTGTTATATTACATCGCAAGGAAAACGGTGGAAATTCCATAAAAAGTGAAAACTGCGTCGACCGGGAATCGAACCCAGATCTACTGCTTGGAAGGCAGCAATGCTAACCGTTACACCATCAACGCTCTTCGTTGGGCATTCATCTTCCATCATTTTTACATGGATTAAATCTAATACAAAAAAAGGGCGGGGCAAGAAAATCTATGTTGTCAGGTGTGGGATTCGAACCCACGCCCACAAATGTGGACCAGAAGACTCGTCAATCTCTTAAGTCTGGCGCCTTCGACCGCTCGGCCAACCTGACAAGCACGCGCTGCTTTTGAATTGATGCTTCTAAAAAAGAAATCTTAATGAACGCAAGCGTCCTCTTACGTGCAGTGCATCTTTAAAATTGCAAACATGCGCCGATATTTAAGCAGTCGAGTTAATTTACAGCTGGTTCTGTGGTGTAATGGTAAGCACTTTGGACTTTGAATCCAAGGATCCGAGTTCAAGTCTCGGCAGAACCTCTAGATAGCAAAGACGAATAATGCATTGTGATTAAAGCTCCATTAATTATTATGGAACGACAAACTGGTATACAGTCTGCAGCAGAAAACCACGCGGGCTTGAGTTTTTAAAACACGATTTTACACGACAAAATGTTGAAAGTATTTATTCCCAAATTTTAATATTTTCTAGATGGCTTCAAAGCCAAAACGTCCCCTAACTTGGCAGTGGTGGGATTCGAACCCACGCCATCGAAATGACTGGTACCTGAAACCAGCGCCTTAGACCACTCGGCCACACTACCGGAACGCGTTTTTTCGGAGTATTATTTTTGTAGGAGTATTACCAGAAGGTGTAATTTGCAAAAAGGGCGCTTTCTTGTTCGAAAACTAACATTTTCGATAGTAACAATACCAGTATTCCAAGTCAAATGGCTAAAGTCAAATGGCAGCGGTGGGATTCGAACCCACGCCATCGAAATGACTGGTGCCTTAAACCAGCGCCTTAGACCACTCGGCCACGCTACCTTTTCCCAAAAATGTTAAATGAAGATGTGGCGGGCTCATAAAAAGTGTTATATTACATCGCAAGGAAAACGGTAGAAATTCCATAAAAAGTGAAAACTGCGTCGACCGGGAATCGAACCCAGATCTACTGCTTGGAAGGCAGCAATGCTAACCGTTACACCATCAACGCTCTTCGTTGGGCATTCATCTTCCATCATTTTTACATGGATTAAATCTAATACAAAAAAAGGGCGGGGCACGAAAATCTATGTTGTCAGGTGTGGGATTCGAACCCACGCCCACAAATGTGGACCAGAAGACTCGTCAATCTCTTAAGTCTGGCGCCTTCGACCGCTCGGCCAACCTGACAAGCACGCGCTGCTTTTGAATTGATGCTTCTAAAAAAGAAATCTTAATGAACGCAAGCGTCCTCTTACGTGCAGTGTATCTTTAAAATTGCAAACATGCGCCGATATTTAAGCAGTCGAGTTAATTTACAGCTGGTTCTGTGGTGTAATGGTAAGCACTTTGGACTTTGAATCCAAGGATCCGAGTTCAAGTCTCGGCAGAACCTCTAGATAGCAAAGACGAATGATGCATTGTGATTAAAGTTCTATTAATTATTGTGGAACGGCAAACTGGTACACAGTCTGCAGCAGAAAACCACGCGGGCTTGAGTTTTTAAAACACGATTTTACACGACAAAATGTTGAAAGTATTTATTCCCAAATTTTAATATTTTCTAGATGGCTTCAAAGCCAAAACGTCCCCTAACTTGGCAGTGGTGGGATTCGAACCCACGCCATCGAAATGACTGGTACCTGAAACCAGCGCCTTAGACCACTCGGCCACACTACGGCAACGCTTTTTTCGGAGTATTATTTTTGTAGGAGTATTACCAGAAGGTGGAATTTTTCAAAAAGGGCGCTTTCTTGTTCGAAAACTAACATTTTCAATAGTAACAATACCAGTATTCCAAGTCAAATGGCTAAAGTCAAATGGCAGCGGTGGGATTCGAACCCACGCCAACGAAATGACTGGTGCCTTAAACCAGCGCCTTAGACCACTCGGCCACGCTACCTTTTCCCGAAAATGTTAAATGAAGATGTGGCGGGCTTATAAAAAGTATTATATTACATCGCAAGGAAAATGGTGGAAATTCCATAAAAAGTGAAAACTGCGTCGACCGGGAATCGAACCCAGATCTACTGCTTGGAAGGCAGCAATGCTAACCGTTACACCATCAACGCTCTTCGTTGGGCATTCATCTTCCATCATTTTTACATGGATTAAATCTAATACAAAAAAAGGGCGGGGCAAGAAAATCTATGTTGTCAGGTGTGGGATTCGAACCAACGCCAACAAATGTGGACCAGAAGACTCGTCAATCTCTTAAGTCTGGCGCCTTCGACCGCTCGGCCAACCTGACAAGCACGCGCTACTTTTGAATTGATGCTTCTAAAAAAGAAATCTTAATGAACGCAAGCGTCCTCTTACGTGCAGTGCATCTTTAAAATTGCAAACATGCGCCGATATTTAAGCAGTCGAGTTAATTTACAGCTGGTTCTGTGGTGTAATGGTAAGCACTTTGGACTTTGAATCCAAGGATCCGAGTTCAAGTCTTGGCAGAAGCTCTAGATAGCAAAAACGAATGATGCATTGTGATTAAAGTTCTATTAATTATTGTGGAACGGCAAACTGGTACACAGTCTGCAGCAGAAAACCACGCGGGCTTGAGTTTTTAAAACACGATTTTACACGACAAAATGTTGAAAGTATTTATTCCCAAATTTTAATATTTTCTAGATGGTTTCAAAGCCAAAACGTCCCCTAACTTGGCAGTGGTGGGATTCGAAGCCACGCCATCGAAATGACTGGTACCTGAAACCAGCGCCTTAGACCACTCGGCCACACTACCGCAACGCGTTTTTTCGGAGTATTATTTTTGTAGGAGTATTACCAGAAGGTGTAATTTGCAAAAAGGGCGCTTTCTTGTTCGAAAACTAACATTTTCGATAGTAACAATACCAGTATTCCAAGTCAAATGGCTAAAGTCAAATGGCAGCGGTGGGATTCGAACCCACGCCATCGAAATGACTGGTGCCTTAAACCAGCGCCTTAGACCACTCGGCCACGCTACCTTTTCCCAAAAATGTTAAATGAAGATGTGGCGGGCTCATAAAAAGTGTTATATTACATCGCAAGGAAAACGGTGGAAATTCCATAAAAAGTGAAAACTGCGTCGACCGGGAATCGAACCCAGATCTACTGCTTGGAAGGCAGCAATGCTAACCGTTACACCATCAACGCTCTTCGTTGGGCATTCATCTTCCATCATTTTTACATGGATTAAATCTAATACAAAAAAAGGGCGGGGCAAGAAAATCTATGTTGTCAGGTGTGGGATTTGAACCCACGCCCACAAATGTGGACCAGAAGACTCGTCAATCTCTTAAGTCTGGCGCCTTCGACCGCTCGGCCAACCTGACAAGCACGCGCTGCTTTTGAATTGATGCTTCTAAAAAAGAAATCTTAATGAACGCAAGCGTCCTCTTACGTGCAGTGCATCTTTAAAATTGCAAACATGCGCCGATATTTAAGCAGTCGAGTTAATTTACAGCTGGTTCTGTGGTGTAATGGTAAGCACTTTGGACTTTGAATCCAAGGATCCGAGTTCAAGTCTCGGCAGAACCTCTAGATAGCAAAGACGAATAATGCATTGTGATTAAAGCTCTATTAATTATTGTGGAACGGCAAACTGGTATACAGTCTGCAGCAGAAAACCACGCGGGCTTGAGTTTTTAAAACACGATTTTACACGACAAAATGTTGAAAGTATTTATTCCCAAATTTTAATATTTTCTAGATGGCTTCAAAGCCAAAACGTCCCCTAACTTGGCAGTGGTGGGATTCGAACCCACGCCATCGAAAAGACTGGTACTTGAAACCAGCGCCTTAGACCACTCGGCCACACTACCGGAACGCGTTTCTTCGGAGTATTATTTTTGTAGGAGTATTACCAGAAGGTGTAATTTGCAAAAAGCGCGCTTTCTTGTCCGAAAACTAACATTTTCGATAGTAACAATACCAGTATTCCAAGTCAAATGGCTAAAGTCAAATGGCAGCGGTGGGATTCGAACCCACGCCATCGAAATGACTGGTGCCTTAAACCAGCGCCTTAGACCACTCGGCCACGCTACCTTTTCCCGAAAATGTTAAATGAAGATGTGGCGGGCTCATAAAAATATTATATTACATCGCAAGGAAAATGGTGGAAATTCCATAAAAAGTGAAAACTGCGTCGACCGGGAATCGAACCCAGATCTACTGCTTGGAAGGCAGCAATGCTAACCGTTACACCATCAACGCTCTTCGTTGGGCATTCATCTTCCATCATTTTTACATGGATTAAATCTAATACAAAAAAAGGGCGGGGCAAGAAAATCTATGTTGTCAGGTGTGGGATTCGAACCCACGCCCACAAATGTGGACCAGAAGACTCGTCAATCTCTTAAGTCTGGCGCCTTCGACCGCTCGGCCAACCTGACAAGCACGCGCTGCTTTTGAATTGATGCTTCTAAAAAAGAAATCTTAATGAACGCAAGCGTCCTCTTACGTGCAGTGCATCTTTAAAATTGCAAACATGCGCCGATATTTAAGCAGTCGAGTTAATTTACAGCTGGTTCTGTGGTGTAATGGTAAGCACTTTGGACTTTGAATCCAAGGATCCGAGTTCAAGTCTCGGCAGAACCTCTAGATAGCAAAGACGTATAATGCATTGTGATTAAAGCTCCATTAAGTATTGTGGAACGGCAAACTGGTATACAGTCTGCAGCAGAAAACCACGCGGGCTTGAGTTTTTAAAACACGATTTTACACGACAAAATGTTGAAAGTATTTATTCCCAAATTTTAATATTTTCTAGATGGCTTCAAAGCCAAAACGTCCCCTAACTTGGCAGTGGTGGGATTCGAACCCACGCCATCGAAATGACTGGTACCTGAAACCAGCGCCTTAGACCATTCGGCCACACTACCAGAACGCGTTTTTTCGGAGTATTATTTTTGTAGGAGTATTACCAGAAGGTGTAATTTGCAAAAAGCGCGCTTTCTTGTCTGAAAACTAACATTTTCGATAGTAACAATAACAGTATTCCGAGTGAAATGGCTAAAGTGAAATGGCTATAGTCAAATGGCAGCGATGGGATTCGAACCCACGCCATCGAAATGACTGGTGCCTTAAACCAGCGCCTTAGACCACTCGGCCACGCTACCTTTTCCCGAAAATGTTAAATGAAGATGTGGCGGGCTCATAAAAAGTGTTATATTACATCGCAAGGAAAACGGTGGAAATTCCATAAAAAGTGAAAACTGCGTCGACCGGGAATCGAACCCAGATCTACTGCTTGGAAGGCAGCAATGCTAACCGTTACACCATCAACGCTCGTCGTTGGGCATTCATCTTCCATCATTTTTACATGGATTACAGCTAATACAAAAAAGGGGCGGGGCAAGAAAATCTATGTTGTCAGGTGTGGGATTCGAACCCACGCCCACAAATGTGGACCAGAAGACTCGTCAATCTCTTAAGTCTGGCGCCTTCGACCGCTCGGCCAACCTGACAAGCACGCGCTGCTTTTGAATTGATGCTTCTAAAAAAGAAATCTTAATGAACGCAAGCGTTCTCTTACGTGCAGTGCATCTTTAAAATTGCAAACATGCGCCGATATTTAAGCAGTCGAGTTAATTTACAGCTGGTTCTGTGGTGTAATGGTAAGCATTTTGGACTTTGAATCCAAGGATCCGAGTTCAAGTCTCGGCAGAACCTCTAGATAGCAAAGACGAATAATGCATTGTGATTAAAGCTCCATTAATTATTATGGAACGACAAACTGGTATACAGTCTGCAGCAGAAAACCACGCGGGCTTGAGTTTTTAAAACACGATTTTACACGACAAAATTTTGAAAGTATTTATTCCCAAATTTTAATATTTTCTAGATGGCTTCAAAGCCAAAACGTCCCCTAACTTGGCAGTGGTGGGATTCGAACCCACGCCATCGAAAAGACTGGTACCTGAAACCAGCGCCTTAGACCACTCGGCCACACTACCGGAACGCGTTTCTTCGGAGTATTATTTTTGTAGGAGTATTACCAGAAGGTGTAATTTGCAAAAAGCGCGCTTTCTTGTCCGAAAACTAAAATTTTCGATAGTAACAATACCAGTATTCCAAGTCAAATGGCTAAAGTCAAATGGCAGCGGTGGGATTCGAACCCACGCCATCGAAATGACTGGTGCCTTAAACCAGCGCCTTAGACCACTCGGCCACGCTACCTTTTCCCGAAAATGTTAAATGAAGATGTGGCGGGCTCATAAAAAGTATTATATTACATCGCAAGGAAAATGGTGGAAATTCCATAAAAAGTGAAAACTGCGTCGACCGGGAATCGAACCCAGATCTACTGCTTGGAAGGCAGCATGCTAACCGTTACACCATCAACGCTCTTCGTTGGGCATTCATCTTCCATCATTTTACATGGATTAATCTAATACAAAAAAAGGGCGGGGCAAGAAAACCTATGTTGTCAGGTGTGGGATTCGAACCCACGCCCACAAATGTGGACCAGAAGACTCGTCAATCTCTTAAGTCTGGCGCCTTCGACCGCTCGGCCAACCTGACAAGCACGCGCTGCTTTTGAATTGATGCTTCTAAAAAAGAAATCTTAATGAACGCAAGCGTCCTCTTACGTGCAGTGCATCTTTAAAATTGCAAACATGCGCCGATATTTAAGCAGTCGAGTTAATTTACAGCTGGTTCTGTGGTGTAATGGTAAGCACTTTGGACTTTGAATCCAAGGATCCGAGTTCAAGTCTCGGCAGAACCTCTAGATAGCAAAGACGGATGATGCATTGTGATTAAAGTTCTATTAATTATTGTGGAACGGCAAACTGGTATACAGTCTGCAGCAGAAAACCACGCGGGCTTGAGTTTTTAAAACACGATTTTACACGACAAAATGTTGAAAGTATTTATTCCCAAATTTTAATATTTTCTAGATGGCTTCAAAGCCAAAACGTCCCCTAACTTGGCAGTGGTGGGATTCGAACCAACGCCATCGAAATGACTGGTACCTGAAACCAGCGCCTTAGACCACTCGGCCACACTACCGCAACGCGTTTCTTCGGAGTATTATTTTTGTAGGAGTATTACCAGAAGGTGTAATTTGCAAAAAGCGCGCTTTCTTGTCCGAAAACTAAAATTTTCGATAGTAACAATACCAGTATTCCAAGTCAAATGGCTAAAGTCAAATGGCAGCGGTGGGATTCGAACCCACGCCATCGAAATGACTGGTGCCTTAAACCAGCGCCTTAGACCACTCGGCCACGCTACCTTTTCCCAAAAATGGTAAATGAAGATGTGGCGGGCTCATAAAAAGTGTTATATTACATCGCAAGGAAAACGGTGGAAATTCCATAAAAAGTGAAAACTGCGTCGACCGGGAATCGAACCCAGATCTACTGCTTGGAAGGCAGCAATGCTAACCGTTACACCATCAACGCTCTTCGTTGTGCATCCATCTTCCATCATTTTTACATGGATTACAGCTAATACAAAAAAGGGGCGGGGCAAGAAAATCTATGTTGTCAGGTGTGGGATTCGAACCCACGCCCACAAATGTGGACCAGAAGACTCGTCAATCTCTTAAGTCTGGCGCCTTCGACCGCTCGGCCAACCTGACAAGCACGCGCTGCTTTTGAATTGATGCTGCTAAAAAAGAAATCTTAATGAACGCAAGCGTCCTCTTACGTGCAGTGCATCTTTAAAATTGCAAACATGCGCCGATATTTAAGCAGTCGAGTTAATTTACAGCTGGTTCTGTGGTGGAATGGTAAGCACTTTGGACTTTGAATCCAAGGATCCGAGTTCAAGTCTCGGCAGAACCTCTAGATAGCAAAGACGAAT
>CACRXK020000424.1:57288-82773 GCA_902702795.2 Paramuricea clavata | reverse complement strand
ACTCGTGTTCACAGATTTTTGACTCGTGTTCACTCGTGTTCGTCATTTTTGACTCGTGTTCACTCGTGTTCGTCATTTTTGACTCGTGTTCACTCGTGTTCGTCATTTTTGACTCGTGTTCACTCGTGTTCGTCAGTTTTTGACTCGTGTTCACTCGTGTTCACAATTTTTTGACTCGTGTTCACTCGTGTTGTCTCGTGTTCACTCGTGTTCTGACTCGTGTTCACTCGTGTTCACTCGTGTTGTCTCGTGTTCACTCGTGTTCACTCGTGTTCTGACTCGTGTGGTCTTTTAGAATAGATCGTGTTGTCCGGGCCAAGACGAACCAGTTGGGTTTGAATACCCCAATATAGAACAATACATATCACCGACACAGAAATATTTTGATAAAGTTGAAACGGACGAACAAAAGCTGCGAGTAACAATTGAGGAGAAAGAGCAAGATTTGTTGGAACTTGAAGAGAGTTTCCGAAAATCTGAAGATTTCATTAAGTTTGGCGCCAGATAACCCTGGCCATAACAAGACTAATTGTTTGTTTACGCCGTGCGAATCGGCCTCATATATTGTCATGATATTAAATTATACGTTTACTTCTAAATCGTTTTTGTACGTGGAGTGTTTTGCTTACTATTAGGAGACGGCGAGTAAAATCTCTTTAGACTTTGAGCTGATTTCACTGCTCTGAGATGAAGTAGCCTGCGTGCGTATTTCACTCTCGATTTCACTAATAATTCCGAACTTTAAATCGCTTTATCTCTTCCTCGCGTAAGAAAAATTTAGAATATTTCTTATGCCATGACCATATGAGTCATATTCGATTTTAAATTCGTACCTTTTTCCTTTCATAGACATCATTTTCAGTATAAACAAATACACGCTCGAATACACGGAGAAAAACACAGAAAGTTTTGAGACAAAACGCGTATGGCTTTGTGGGCGGGTCGCTAACGCTTTGTGGGCGTGGCGGTCGTGCGAAATTTTAGTGGCTCGCACACTTCGGTGACATCCGTAGTATTGACGGCTCTGAGCTAACTGTTGCTGTTCCTTGCACGATTATGTGCGTGAGGCACTTGCCTAATGCGTAGTCGTCAGGGAGACAAAGGTGTGACCCTTGGTAACGGGCGATTAGTTCTAATCGCCCGCTCTAGCGGGCGATTAGAACTAATCGCCCGCTACAGCGGGCGATTAGTTAGTAATCGACCCTGTTGAAACAAAAGAAACCCGGGCAACTATGCTATTATTATGAATAAACGTTGACTAACATAGATAATGAGTTATATTGTTTTTCTAATGAGTTTCACAGCCATCTTCCCTTCGATAGGCTATGCTTCATCATATGTCTGATAATTCCCTGGTCTGATTATAACTGTAGGTTTTCTGCCATCTGTTCGTTCGGTGAAACACGGCTACGGTATAAATCTAATGGCTTTCAAAACCCCGTTGATGTTAGGATTAAATGTTGCTTAGCAGTGAATCTGTTTGTATCGGTCAATTAAATCTAACTGTCTTTGTGGCTTCGACAATTAATTATAACTGCTTTGATATCCAACAACACGGCTTTGTCAAAGTTTTTTGTTTGTGGTCTAATATCGAAACTGCATGTCGTAATGCACCCTACTTCGTTAGTAGCTAGGACGTCTAACGGCAGTTTACTCGGAAAGTGTAATAGTTCAAATTCTTTTTCGTTGTCATGTATAAATGGAAACACTGCAAAGCTTTTATTTAAGAAACGTGATCATTTATTGATAACATCAATATTATACCGCAACGTTCTAGTATCATCTCTAATATCTAAAGTTTATTATATTGCAAGTCCTAATTAACATCTGTTCTAACAAACGCCTGCTAAGTAAGGCAGAAGGTGCCTTTCTCCCGTGGCATCTCATCTCTCTCCTTGGTGGGGCAATACTTCCGACATGGGCATCTTTCCCTGGTAGGATCATCTTTCCGACATGGGCATCATTCCCCGGTAGGTTCATTCTTCCGACCAGATATCTTTCCCCGGTAAGATTATCTTCCGACAAGGGTATCTTTCACCGGCAGCGTAATGCAGTCACAATGTCCCACCGCTGATTGTCTTTTTATTGTTTTGAAAATCCCACTGTTCTGAATGCCATCCAATTATTCATCGCTTTGATATACTCATTGTGATAAATTGTGATATTAAAGTTCTTTGTAGTTTTTTTTTTGCATGGCGAGAGTACAATATACTGTATAGTGTATACGTTTTGGTTTGTGGAGATCGACACCAAGTTAGGACTTCGAACTTCTCATGCGCCGAACCTAATGCAAATGAAGTGAAACAAAGAAGTTAAAGAACCCTAGCCTTATACTCATTAATCGCCCTGCGATTCCAGTACAGCGCTCTAAAGGCGGATTTCCAGTCCTCGCACGAAGCTCCTAGCTGCGAGAACTCGCAGACTTTCTGCAAATCTTTTACCGCTCGCAGGGAATAGTTCAAAATTTTGAACTATTTTTTACTCGCTGCGAGAGATCGCAAACCAACTGAGGTCCAGTTGTCCAGCTCTAATATATCTAATCGCAAGGGCCTAGCCTTATCCTAGCGATGGGGTAAACGGGTTATCCTATTTCCATGTCCGTAAAATCATAGCCTTACATCCGTTGTCCTTGTACTGTTTGAGAGTAGCCTGCCTCGCAGACGTCCTAATTATGGCTCCATTTCTCCAACCTTGGAGCCACAAGAACGTCTGGGGTTGGAGCCCCATAAGGACGTCTGGGTAGAATAATCTTGACAACTTGCTAAACTATCGCGATTTATCTTTGAACTCTAAGACAAAACCTCAGTAGACAATCATAATGAACCTTAAAAGTTCAGTCTGCGCTAGCCTTGAATTAACGAAACAATAAACGTATCAAACACTAGCACATTATCAACATGAGAAATAGCAGCTTGAAATACGGTGAAACTAAGTGGAAATTCCAAGATGTCACTTAACACTTCAGGACGGTAGAAAAGAACCATTCACAAACAACCACTCATCAGTGAACGTTCTGCATGGTCAACATTAAGACAGCTATGCCTATGGTGAGATACAACTGGCTGAAAATCCTGCTTATACCTTTGCTTATTTTGTGCAGATAATTTTTATGTTCTGCTTATATCTTTCAGGTAGTTGTATCTCACACCGCTGTCCTTTCAATTACAACGTGATTACTCTAATTAGAATACCAAATTACAAATAGTGTAATTGTGGCACCCATGTGTGATAAATTGGTCACGAGATATTGAAAAGTCATGGGATATGTTGACAAGGCTAAAGTTTGTTTATGCGTGCGTGGAATCGCTCAGTGCTTGAAAATACACAGACCAAAGTTTAATAGAACACAATTAGATATCACAGGTTTTGGCCGTATTCAACTCCGGACAGTTCAACGTTTGGAGCAAAGAGAATAGAAGGTCACACTTGGCTACAAACGCTTTATATTTGGTAAGACGTAAGTTCATATAAATTTAACACTTGGTTTTGTGGTAGATTCTCGCGCGCATGCCTCGAAATATTGGTTGATAACTACATGCCAGTTGACAATTTTAGGAACAAGCGAACTAAATTGAAGAATTAACATTATTTTCTCATTTTGATAACTGCTGGTCGACCAGCATCTGCTGTGCGCCAGTGCTTAGCAAAGCCATCTCTAAGTGTAATTTTTGCATGACGAAAACCTACCACAAAGGACGTGTATTTCAATTTTCAACACAGCCACTGTAACACCAGAAATCTTGATGTTTATATAAGGTTATTATCAGTACGCGTGTCTGCTTATAAACCCACTCTGCCTGCTTGTTTACAAGCATTTAATTTGATCAATTTTCGATTTGTTATTGATCCGCTGATAAAATGAATGCCTTGCTACTGAAATAGCATACAGCACAGATGTCGGTACAGAGACAGATCATTTACAGTATTTAGTTGTCGTTTGTGAATTAGTCGAAGTTATCCTACGATTTGAAGGTATATTGATAGTTTTATTTATAAAATATTTTGAAATTTTATCCAGTATCTTGCTGTTTTTAATAAAGCTACTCCATAGATAGTTAACAAAGGGAAGATATAATTCGTAAATTTCCCTACCAAGTTCAAATTCAGTTCTAGATTTTGCGAATTTTTTGTAGAACAATACTTATCTTCTGAAATCTAAAGTACTAAACACAACAAAAGCTTCCTATTAAATGCTTTATGCAAGAAAATATAGTTTGCAGCTCGGATGCAAATTATTTTCCCATTCATGTCAATTCAGTCTTATTTGCACACCTGTTCGTTTATCCCGAATATAAAACATCTTACAAACAAGATGTGTTCCGCTTATTCCAAACACTCCAACAATATTTGATATTTGGTCACAGGAAAGGTTTCATACACAGAATACTAGCATGAAATTCTCTATTTATGTGAACACAGTAAGACCACTTGACCTTTATCTATTTAAAACCTTTGATTTAAAGAATTCCAAATACATGCATCATCTTGTATTTTTTTTTTCAAATTGTCGGCTTGAATTGATTCGTTCTCTTATAGAATCGGTATATAATTACTTTTTAGAAACAAGATCACAATATATAAAAAGGTTTTAATAAACCGTAAACTCGGTGGGGCCTATAAAAACCCGGATATGCTATTCTTTAAGATCAATTATTTGTTACTTTGAAAAAAGAATGTTTTATGATGCGTTTTAAATTACTGATACGATTCCGCATACAGCTGTTCTACATAGTAACTTTTTCCGTATTCATCAATTGTATTTTTTCCCGTGCCTGTCTAACTTGTCGGAATGCCTGTCATATTTTGAGAGCATGTTTTGAGTTTGGCACGTAATATTCCATTATTTGAATATTCAATTATTTGTGTCGAATTTCAAAGTCTGAACTCCGAAGGTACACAGCGAGGTACACAAAAGCGGACTTTAATTTAAGGTAACTATAAATTTTGTTCCACGTAGGTATAATTAATCTTTTTGACAACAAATTGTTGGGTTGTTGCAATTTATGGACAAAGAAGGCAAAGAACTTTCGCAAATTCAATGGATCATCCATTCATTAAGGATCGATCAAAACTGAAAGGCATTCTTGCTGACATTTTTTGAATGCATGATTAAACAGTAATTCAAAACAAGGTTGTAGTGTAGATTTTATGTATTACACTATAAGACCCAAGTGACGAAATTATTGATATATATGAATGCATTGATTTTGTATTCAGTTGCCGAGCACGTTTTAACATGAATACAGGAATTGTCTAGTATGGCTGCCTTTAGCTATTAAAATTTAATCACCGCAGTAAAACTAAAAGTCTGTTTTTATGTTTTGTTATGCAAATTAAGATTGTAAGCAAAGAAGCTAAGTGCGGGAGACACACACTATTGATTTCGATTTTCATTTGATCACTGCCGTACTGTAATGCTCTGTCGCAAAATTACATGGTTTTTAATACCCCAAAGCGATTTTAAACAGAAGGTAAAGTATCAAGTATGGTATAATTGATTATTGTAGTTTTATCCGTTATAGTTGCACAATCGACCGAAAATAGCCGAAGTGAAGTAAAGTGACTATATTTAGGCAGGGTGGCCCATTCATCTACAAAGGCTGGTTTCCAGCGAGAGCAAAGACAAAGTCCAAAGTTTTTGGTCCAAAGTTCAAAGTTGTTTGGGGAGGGGAGGATTTAATACGGGCGGGAAAATTTACGTTTATCCCAACAGGACGTCATTTATATTGTGTTGATATTCCTTGTTAATCGAATTTGCCTGCAAGCAAAACGTAAACAAGGCTAGGGTTTATAAAGATTTGTCCTTCACTTCAGTCACATGACTGAAGAGTGCTTCCAGTTTGACTCTACCAAACATCGCAGATTCTCTCCAGGTACCGTCTGGTTTCCTCCTGTAGTGACACTGGAGCAATAAGGGAATGACCTTGCTGGGCCTCTAGAAAGAGCAGTGTCATAAAAATATTATACGTAGAAAACATTTGCAATACGGTCAAGGTGATGGGATATAAAATGTATTGGGTAATGCGGCATGGGGAACATCTAATCCTATACTAGAAGTTTCTGTCGCAAGGGAGGTACATCACTGTCATGACATCGTCGGAAAAGGTCAGTTCGCTGACCTCAGAATGACGTTTCGTCAAAACTTTCTTCAACAGGGTTCGTAGCGGTCTTTGAAATCCTTGAAAGTCTTTACATTTGAATGCAGGTCTTTAAAGGTCTTTGAAAAGTCTTTGAATTGTGTGAAAAAGCGAAGAAAGTCTTTAAAAGTCTTTAAATTCTTTAGTGATTATTTGATTATACGATTTCCTAGCTAATAAAATAGATTGATCGAAGCAAGATTTTCGCAAATGTCGACGAAAAAGTGCATTTTAGGATGTGATTTGACGGGACTAATTATCTGGTAAAAATGGTGCTTATACATCGCAATTTTTCGACACCTGATTGCTCTCAAAGGTCTTTGAAAAGTCTTTGACAATAGGCAGAAAAAGTCTTTGAAAGTCCCGAATTTTGTTGGTCTTGGAGACTACGAACCCTGTTCAAGATTGGTTTAGAAACAAACTTGGACTGGCTAAGTTAGGGTTAGGGTTAGAGTTGGTGTTTGGAATAGGGTTAGTGTTAGTAAAACCGTTGCTTTGTTACGTTTTGTCACTCTAAGGCCAGGGAAATAATCTCTTCCGACCTTGTCATGAGTGCAGTGATATTACGGAACACAAAATAGGAACAAAATATTAGTGAACGTGTCGCTTTTGCACAAGGGAAACGTCTGAATCAATATAGGCTAAAAGTGTGTGTGTGTGTGTGTGTGTGTGTGTGTGTGTGTATAAGTAGAATTGAGAGTTGTGTGTATCGCATTGTGGAGTGTGGGTAAAGTCGCAGAGTTTGTTATAACAGTGTAAAGTGAGTGAATTGTTGTCTGTTGAAGCACGTACGATTCTAAGTAATTTCGGACATTGTAAAACGACGTGTAAATATTTGTACTTATAAAGTTACATTATTAAACAAATTTAGTCTAGTTTAGGTTTCCTCCTATAGTAACACTGGATCAATAAGAGATGACTCTTACTGGACCTCTAGGAAGAACAGTTTAGAACTGATAGAGCTATCCAGTATAAATAAAGTTAGTTTAGTTTAGGTTTCTTCCTGTAGTAACACTGGATCAATAAGAGATGATCCTTACTGGACCTCACGAGAACAGTTAGATCTGATAGAGCTATCCAGTATAATTAAAGTTATAGTTTAGTTTAGGTTTCCTCCTGTAGCAACACTGGATCAATAAGGGACGACTTCTGTACTAGACCCCTAGAGAAAATAGTTTGAACAGATTGAGCTATCCAGCGTATAGAATTAGTATAAGTTTCCTCTTGTGGTAACACTGGATCAGGAAGGGTTCGGTTCAATTCTGGACCTCCAGGAGAGCAGTTTAGATCATTGATAGAACTGTCCAATAAAAGCAAAGTTAATGTGTTAACGAAAACCCTGTACCTATACACGTTTTCATCGACAATTTGTTCTCCTCCAGACTGTTTTGTGAAGCTAAAGCATCCAACCAAAAAGACATAATGGCTACATCACATGATTCTAAACAGTTACCAGACGAAGTAGACGGAAACAAGGTGGTTCCTGCAGGAACAGAGAAACACAAGAAGAAAGGCTTGTTTGGAAAAGCCACGAAATCTGAAAGCAAAACTAAAGGCAAAGAAACGAAGAAAGATAGCAAGGGGAAGGAAGAGACGCCAAAAGACGAGACAAAAGATAAGAAATCAGACAAAGCAGAAAGTAAAAAAGAAGGTACCACTACTTTGATCTGTATAATGACTTATTGTATAGATGCCAGATAGGTTTCAGTTAAAGTATTGATCTTCACTGCAAAAAAAAACTTGGGTAAAAACTTGAGTGAGTAAAATTACTCAAATTTATGTGCAAATTTACTCATTTTTTAGTGGAAGCAGTATGTGCAAATTTACTCATTTTTTAGTGGAAGCAGTATTTGCTTAAACGCATAACAGTATTTACTCAGTTGATCAGCACGTGTATGTCATGTGTATAGCACGTGTTCCGTGTATAGCACGTGTTCCGTGTATAGCACGTGTGAGGCAGGACAATGTCAAACGCTGCCAATCAAAACTAAATTACTCAAATTGTTCAAAGGTAAGAAGGAAGGGAAGAAGGATGACAAAAGACAACATAAAAAAGACAAGAGTGGCGACAAACAGGACGAGAAGAAAGGAGACGGAGATGGTTCAAAAAAGGAAAACAAGAAAGAAAAAAAAGAACACAAAAAGGATGTGTGAGTATTACCGGATAGCTTCCTGTAGAGACGTAAAAAAACACCAGAGGAATATATTATTGCAACGGAGAGATGTTATTTCGCTTAGGCGCTCTGAGTATATTTAGCGAACATTCCGTATCGGATACGTAGTCTAAAGTAACTTTGCACTAGAAACATATTTGAGTTCTTCAGCCGGTTATAGACGAGCAAGTTTTCTATGACAAGTTTTTATGTGACAAGTTTTATTTGCCAAGTGCACGTGTATACATATGCAACAAGTGTTATACTGGTGTGAACGTGTCAACAAGTTTACTTTGACAATTTATTAGTAGCCAGCAATGTAATAGTACAGCGGACAACGCGAGTGCTGGCCAATCACATCAAATGCTCAGATTACTTTGACAAGTTTTCTTTGTTGACCCATACAGACGAACAAAATTTGTACTTTGACAATTTTTTCTATGACAAGTGCACTTGTTCAAAAGCTAGCATGCTAGCTTTTGAACAAGTGCACTTGTCAATTGTCAGAGAAAAAATTGTCAAAGTTGCGCGTACAGATGAGCAAATAAAACTTGTCACATAAAAAGTTGTCATAGAAAACTTGCTCGTCTGTAACCGGCTTGGGTTTTAAACCAGATTACCAGAATCGAAATGAGAAAGACTAGCCATAGGCGTACAGGGCTGACGCTCCCCGGGGGAGTTGAGAGTTCAGTGCCCGAATTTTTATGGAGGATTGAATGAAGTAACCTGAATTTAGCATATTTTCTGATAAATCTGCCTGAATTTTCTTGATTTTTCCTAGCATTTGCCCGAAAACCCCGAATTTCCATGATTTGCTACAGTTGTTTTTTTCTTGGGTGGAGGGGCCAGTTGCCCCCTGCCGCCCTGTCTCGTACGCCTATGAGACTAGCCGAATTCACATTAGAGGCGAGAAACTCGGCTAAGACAGGAAAGTCGTCTGATATAAATCCGGCAACCGCCGAGATTTCCGTCTCAACATTCCGTCCAAACAGACCAGAATCCCCAGCCTAGACCTAGGCCTTCTATTTTTATTATTTTTTAATATTCAGCGCTTTTTCACATGAGAAGACTGGGACAACACCAAATACCATACAATAATTTACAATAATTTATTGAACTCTCCCCAACGGGGCTTTTCGGAGCCAATTAACATTTACAAAAAATTATAAGATATACTAACATGAAATTCTAACTAACTAATTACTGGTATGGATGTAAAAATCGTTAAAGGCCAAATGCTACTATGAATGATTTCCTAAAAGATATTTACGTAATTTATGTTTAAAAATGTTAACTGATGAACTACATTTAATGTTCTCTGGAAGTTCGTTCCATAAGGAGACAGCACGGTAATAGAATGTCTGTTGGCCAGTTGCACTCCTGAAAAAGGGGATGTTTAAAGAACTTGAGTTCCTCGTGCAACGTCCACTGATGTCGACTCTCCTCACAAATTGTTGAGACAAAGATTCCGGTGTTATTCCGTTTAGACATTTGAATGTCAAAACAGCGTCACGGTAGAGTAAGTACAGTTTAACGGGAATCCAGTGCAGTTCAGTTAACAAGGGTGTTATGTGGTCAAATTTTCTTGATTTAGTGATAATTCGGGCGGCAAAGTTCTGTACTGCTTGAAGTCTGCGGATGTTATTTGCAGTGGTGTTAGCCCATGCCGATACTTACCAAATGCTAGCCCGAAATTGCCCAAAGCCAGCCGAGTAAAGGCCTAGGTCTAGGCTGCAGAATCGCATCTAGACGAGAAACTCGTCTTAAATTCGCATTGAGACGGATAAAACCAACACAAGCAAGGGAAAACTGGAACTAGAATTATCGAGATAAACATGTGAAACACGAAGTTCCGAAACTGGAAAACCAACATGGCCGCCATGGCTTTTGTTGAGTTGGTCCCTGGGGAATGAGTGCAAACGCTCTATTGTTTCTCTCTTTTTGAATTGAATTGAATTGATTTAATGATTACTGACTTTGTAACCCAAAAAGGTTAAATTACACCAGTATTACATAAATTAAGAGAAGTTAAAATTACATAATAATTACATATTTAAGATTATTTACATTTCTAAAAACTTATTTACTGTTAATCTTTAATATACTTTGAGGTAAAACGAATTCTTAAAACGTTCAGTTCTACAAACATAATTATGATATTTACATATATCGGTCTTAGTCATATCCAGCTAAAATTGTTTGTGGTAAAAGATCTTTGAGATTTTCATTGTCAATATTCTTCTCAAAGAAATGATCGCATAATTTTTCTCGGCGATCTTTCAGCGACGTGATGTTAGTCGTGATCAGCGCTTCGTCATACTTTTGCGATGGAAGGGTGATTCTCAACGCACGTTTTTTGTATTTTTTCAATATCTTCACATAAATATTGTTGGATATTGAAATGCCAGACCTGGCACGCGTACTCCAAAACAGGTCTAATAATGGTAGTATATACAGGGTGTATCAAAAAAAAGGTAATCGAACTTCAGCGCGCTATTGTATCCGAATTACTCTGCGTATGAACGAGATTTTAACACATTCGGAAAGATCATGCTTTTAGCTGTTGAATGATATCTTCTTCATGCCAAATGGATGAGCAAATACGAATCCGATAACACATATTCATAATAATTATCAAGTCGGAATAAATCTTAGCTAAGCTATATACGACACGTTCGTGATTAATTGCTTTTAATTTCTTTTGTTATGCATTGTTTTAATTAGGCACAGAGGTGAAAATATGCGATTTTGACTAACATTTTTAATCGGCCTCGTACATGCCTATTTTTTCTCCACTTGTCATGAAAAGCATGTCATTCAATAGCTAAAAGCCTGATCTTTCCGAATATGAAAACCAATTGTTCATGCGCCAAGTAATTCACGTATAATAGCGCGCTGAAGTTCGATTACCTTTTTTTGATACACCGTGTGCTCGATCTCTTGCTAGCTTTTTAAACTATGTTGTTTATATGTTCATTCCACTTCATTCCACTAGCAAGAAAGAAGATAAGAAAGAGAAAACATCCAAGTCGAAACATGAGAACGACGACAAGAAACACACGGAGGAAACGGCGGAAAATGGAAGTAAAAAAGAAAGTAAGAAGGAAGGAAAGAAGGAAGATAAGAAAGAGAAAAAATCAAAATCTAAAAGTGAAAATAAGGAAGAAGTTCTTGACAGCAAAAGTTCCTCAAAAAGTGAGTTTTTGTAATTTGATCAATATTTCCCCGATTTATATACACTAGAGACGAGAGATTTATATATTCTAGGAAGATTAAGAACAGGCTGACAAAGCTATCCAGAATCTAGTACGAATAAGGTGAATTTATTCATTCTTTTTGTGATTCTAGCGACTATCACTTCGTCTGAAGCGGACGAGAACTCGGAGAAGAAACACAAAAAACCGTTCAAGTTGTTTAAGAAAGGAAAGAAACAAGCTAAACATAGCGATGATGCAACGCCACACGAAACTGCTCCCCAGCCTCCCAACGCAGAGAAGACTTCGGTCAGCAAGACCAAAAAGGACAGCGGTCACACACAGAAATCTAGCGAAACCCAGTCTCTGGAAAAGGCGAAGGCGGAGCGAAGTAGTTCTGGAGAATCACGTGATAAATCCACTCCTACTACAAATGAAGCCGAAGCTCAACTACCGAAAGAAAGTCTCCTGGGAATCGTAAAAGAGAACCAACCAAAAGATGACAAACCGAAGCGAGAAAGTTCCGAGGTACAAAAGTCCGGTGTACAAAATCTTGAGGATGAACATCACGAGGTACAAAAACCCAAAGATGAACATCACGAGGTGCGAAAACCCGAGGATGAACATCACGAGGTGCAAAAACCCGAGGATGAACATCAAGAGGTACAAAAACCCGAGGATGAAGATCACGAGGTACAAAAACCTGAGGATGAACATCACGACTTGCAAATTCCCGAGGTACAAATATCCGAGGTCAAGGATCACGAAATAGAAAAACCGGGTGATGTTCTTTTGGAGCACGAAGAGCAAGCAGATTCTCAGAATGAGCCCAGTAAATCCACTGTCGAAACTGTTGCCGAACCTGTATTAGATGAAGTCATCGCGTCTCAAGATGAAATAACTGTGGAGATTTCTCCTGATGTGGAAGCATGCAATGATCAGGTGAATTGCTAAGTCTACTGACGTCGTTTAAGCCTGGTCTCCATATGGTCGTAACGGTCGTAAAGATTGAGTCACGATCTTTCTCATCAGCCGAAATACAACATTTTAGAACTGAAAATACGCGGAGTGATTAAACTATAGAATACGTATGATTTATATGTGGTTTACAGGTATAAACTATTATAAACTGGCCATTGAGAAAGATCGTGACTCTATTTTTACGTACGACCATATTAAAACCAGGCATTACATCTAATACTAAGCATGAACAGTCACCAAGAAAAAAACAACATTGTCTACACTCACGTGACACTTCAGTGTTTGCAACGAGTATTTGGTAGCTTTTTATCTGATCAGGGCATCAGCCAATCATGTTTAGCCTCACAGTGAGCTCATCGAAACATTCAAATGCTCGGTAAAAACTTCATAAAAGTTTCATGTGAGAACAGACCATGCTTCTGTCTGGAACTGGTCTTCTTTTTGGCTAACCATTTCTATCGCGTCTTTCGATTAAAATTAAGAACGAAGTAATAACCGAAACACATTCTGCACGTAGTATTTATTAATATAATATACAGTCCAATTACAGACAGAGATTAACGAAACGAAATAACACTAAGACAATGTAGTTGTGTTCTCGGTAAAAAGTCTAAGTTGTCTGTCCCGAGTCTATATCCAAGATAGTTCAATAGTAGAGTGATAATGGTCTAACTCTGACGACTGTTTAACGATAATGACAAAAACAACTTGGTAAAGTCTGGTGCAATAACAAGAATGCTAATTAAACATGCATATGAATTAATTACCACTACATAATGACGTCAATTAGTAACGCCGGAAATATAATTAAGCTAACGTTTGAATAAGGTTTGAATAAACCATGACAATTTCACTAAACAAATTTTCAAAAAACGAATATTTATGGACAATGACTAAATTAGATTTTTGTTCTAGGATGATGACACAATTGAACAAACAATTGTTGCTGTTGACGACCATGCCTCAGCCTTGAAACAAGAAGACCTGCATTTACTTCATGGGGACGAAACTGAAACAAACTTGCATGCTGATAGACACATGGAAAATGAAGATGTTGCCGAGATTGCAAATCATCTGAATGAAGCAGAAGCGATGCAACAAGAATTAGAAGGTGAAGAAGAAAAACACGGCACTGAAAAGACGGAAGAATTAGAAGATCGAGAACCGGAAGTAGATGTCCTCCTCTCGGAAGGAAAAGTACCGGAAACGGAAGTTAAAACCTCAGAGCAGGAAGTGGAAAACCCGGAACTGGATGTAAAAGATACGGAGCAGACTGTTCAACACCCGGACGAGGAAGACGACAAGGCAGAACCAGAAGAAGAGAAGCCAGAACCGGAAGAAGACAAGCCGGAAGCGGAAGAAGACAAGTCGGAACTGGAAGTAGACAAGCCGGAACAGGAAGAAGACAAACCTGAACCGGAAGAAAAATCAGATAAACTGGACGAAGGAAAGCTGGAAGGAAATGGCATCATTACCGGTAGGGAAGCCGAGGAAAGTGCGTATCTAAGTCTGACCAATCAAAACGAGGAGAAACCGGACACGGAAAAACCGGACACGGAGAAATCGGACACGGAAAAACCGGACACGGAAGTTCGTAAACGGAATGGCAGTAAGTCCCGTGAAAGGTCAACCGAAAGATGTGTTGAGGCATCTGTAAATCACACAAAACGTCGTACGATATCTATATTTAAGACTGATTGTTGTGTAATCGTGTGATTGGGTTTTAGCTCTCCTTATAGAAAGGCTTTTCACGACGCGATAATGCATTATGAATCTTTTTTCGTGTTACATAATGGATAAAACATTGATCTTAGCAAAAAAAGTATAAGGGCTTGTAACATTACTTTAGAATAGCTTCTAATGATAGCCTTGATGGAAACATTTACGAGAAATAGTCATAGCTTTGTCTGCATGAGTATGGGCCAATGAGCGTTGGCCAAAGGTTCAGATTTGACTACCACCTTTCACTGGCTTAGTCCGCATCTCATTGGTTAATGGGATAGTTCAAATGTATCTGATTGGTCAGTGCTTCCTTAGTGGTAGCGGGAGTGGAAGTCAAATACTGTTGGTATTTGGAGTTTTATATTAATAAGCGGCAAAATGGTCGACACGTTAGAATTAAAATATCTATTAATTTATTAAAGATCTATGCAGTACAGTTCACACAAAATCAGCTTTCTTTACATTTTTGGCCTATTTCCTAATTAACAAAATTTTGATCTAGACAAGTCTAGACACAAATTTCATCACAGCTTGAAAGAGCATCACAAAATTAGTAATATTCCGAAGTTTCGTTGCGAAATGTTGTAAAATGCGGATAATATAGTCCAGTGAAGTTTGCCGTTTTTCAGTCATTTTGAATTACGCACGGGAAATTGATACGCTTTCTGAAAAAAGGTATCAATTTCCCGTGCGTAATACAAAATGACTAGACTGAAAAACGGCAAACTTCGCAGGGCTATATTATCCGCATTTTACAACATTTCGCAACGAAACTTCGGAATATTACTAATTTTGTGATGCTCTTTCAAGCTGTGATGAAATTTATGCCTAGACTTGTCTAGATCATCATAGGTCCATTGTGGAGCTGGGGATTCCAATGTAAGCATGCGCAGAACTGACTGTCATCGAACCGACTGTGAATAATGGATCATAAAACATTGCATGCTAAGTATGTAGTTGAGTATATAGGAAAGGGGAAGGTTTCCCCTCGGTGGCCGTCCACATGTTGGCCATTCACCATTGCCTTGAAATGCAAAGATATAAGATTGTATTAGTAAGAAATTCTAATAACATTTTACATTAACGTTTAGACTGATATTTTAGAAGTAATATTAAACACTTTAATGTGTTATTTAAGATATATCATAATTTATAAATTATAACAGTTTTCTAAAAGTTTGCGTGCCGTCTAATCGTCAAATAATGTACCCAGTACCCTTATGCAAAGAAAATTAATTAAACTAGGTTGTTGTCAAGCCGATATCAGGATGTGTTCGCTCTGCTTGTTCCCAGTTGTTGTGATATTAAAGTCTGGAACAAGTTGTTATATCACCTTCTTCCAAGGTTGATGACAGTAATAGACTTGCTACAAGTTGTTCCAACAAGACTAATTCAGGCTTAATAATTAATAAGCCTTGGCTTCTAGGACAGGGTGTTCGTAACAAGTTGCTACGAGCTTGTTGTCATCAACTTGTTAACAACTTGTTACGTACAGACGATATCAGACTTGTTGGAACAACTTGTTGCGAGTCTGTTGGCCTCATCAACCTTGTTGCAAGATGATAACAACTCCGGGAAAATTTCATGATAAAACTGATACGCTAACAATTTTGGGGAAAAAATGTTCTAAAGAAAACATTTTTCTACGTCTGGCAATTTCATGAACGTCCGACAAATTTATGACAAAATTAGCCCCAGTCTATCCTCCCCCCCCGCAAAAAAAGCCGTTCCGCCGCCACTGTTAACAGTTAACCACAAGTTCATGTACCATGATATATCTGCACGCGTAAAAATCTCGCATCTTGTAGGAGTTTGCCAACAAGCTGTCAACAAGTTGTGTTCGCACTGCTTGTCCCAAGTTGTCAACAAGTTTGGAACAAACTGTTAACAACTTGTAACAACCTTGTTGATATTATCAGACTTGTTGCAAGGTTGTTCCAACAAGTCCGATACAATCATGATTTTACAATATTGTTGCAATCTCGTGTCGTCAACCTTTAACATCCTTGTTATATCATGACTGTATCAGATTTGTTAGAACAACCTTGTAACAAGTCTGATAATGCCAGCAAGAGCTTGTTACAAGTTGTTAACAGCTTGTTCCAAACTTGTTACAACAACTGGGAACAAGCCGGTGCGAACAAAACTTGTCGACAGCTTGTGAACAGATTTGTAACAACTTGTTTGCAGACCTGTAACAACTTGTTTGCAGACCTGTAACACAACTGCACAAGTTGTTACAGGTCTGCAAATTGCAAGCTGTCACAAAACTGTTCACAAGTTGTCAAATACACACGCAAAAATCTCACATCTTGTAACAAGCCGTCAACAAGTTGTCTTCGCACTGTTTGTCCCAAGTTGTCAACAAGTTTCGAACAAGCTGTTAACAATTTGTAACAACCTTGTTGATATTATCAGGCTTGTTATACAAGGTTGTTCCAACAAGTCCGATGCAGTCATGATATAACAATATTGTTACAACCTTGTGTCGTCAACCTTGTAACATTCTTGTTTATCATGACTGTATCAGACTTGTTAGAACAACCTTGTGACAAATCTGATAATGCCATCAAGCTTGTTACAAGTTGTTAACAGCTTGTTCCAAACTTGTTACGACAACTGGGAACAAGCAGTGCGGAGACAACTTGTTGACAGCTTGTGAACAGATTTGTACCAACTTGTTTGCAGACCTGTAACAACTTGTGTGTTTTTACGTGTGTTCGCACTGCTTGTTCCCAGTTGTTGTAACAAGTTTGGAACAAGCTGTTAACAAATTGTAACAAGCTTGATTGCATTATCAGACTTGTTACAAGGTTGTTCTAACTTGTAAGAACAACCTTGTAACAAGTCTGATAATGCCATCAAGCTTAATTGTTCCAAGTTGTTAACAGCTTGTTCCAAACTTGTTGACAACTTGGGCACAGATTTGGGACAAGCAGTACGAACACAACTTGTTGACGGCTTCAGTTACACACGTAAAAACGCACAAGTTCTTACAAGTCTGCAAACAAGTTGTTACAAATCTGTTCACAAGCTGTCAACAAGTTGTGTTCGCACTGCTTGTTCCCAGTTGTTGGAACAAGTTTGGAACAAGCTGTTGACAACTTGTAGCAAGCATGATGGCATTATCAGACTTGTCACTACAAGGTTGTTCTAACAAGTCTGATACAGTCATGATAAACAAGAATGTTACAAGGTTGACGACACAAAGTTGTAGCAATACTGCTATATCATGACTGCATCGGACTGGTTGGAACAACCTTGTAACAAGCCCGATAACACCAACAAGGTTGTTACAAATTGTTGA
Source organism: Paramuricea clavata (assembly GCA_902702795.2). NCBI lineage: Eukaryota > Metazoa > Cnidaria > Anthozoa > Malacalcyonacea > Plexauridae > Paramuricea > Paramuricea clavata. The sequence continues at coordinate 65,279 of CACRXK020000424.1, read as the reverse complement.
CAGCTTGTTCCAAACTTGTCGACAACTTGTGACAAGCAGTGCGAAGACAAGTTGTTCACGGCTTGTTGACAAACTCGCTACAAGATGTGAGATTTTTACGCGTGTACGCACGAAAAAACGCACAAGTTGTTACAAGTTTGCAAACAAGTTGCCACAAATCTGTTCACAAGCTGTCAACAAGTTGTCTTCGCACTGCTTGTTCCCAGTTGTTGTAACAAGTTTGGAACAAGCTGGAAGCTCAGTTGGAAGAGCATTGGGCTAGTATTCCAAAGGTCGTAGGTTCGAATCCCACCGTGGCCGGGCATATTTTTCAAGCTCGCCCGGTGTGGATATACACTCAGAATAACATCACAAATATCATATTCACCTGAGTACACAAGACCAACACAGAAAAAAACTTGTAACAAGCTTGATGGCATCAGATTTGTCACAACTCACAAGGTTGTTCTAAGATCTTCTAACAAGTCCGATAACGTCATGATAAACAAGAATGTTACAAGGTTGATGACACAAGGTTGTAACAATATTGTTATATCATGATTATATCGGACTTGTTGGAACAACCTTGCAACAAGTCTGATAATATCAACAAGGTTGTTACAAATTGTCAACAGCTTGTTCCAAACTTGTTGACAACTTGGGACAAGCAGTGCGAACACTACTTGTTGACTGCTTGTTGGCAGACTTGCTACAAGATGTGAGATTTTTGCTTGTGTAGCAGACTTGTGAGATGATTTGTGAGATTTGCTCACGTGTCTATGCCTGGGGGAATACTGTACTGGTATCAGTTTCTCGAACTTTCCCCGAGGTTATTGAATCAGGAACAAGCCGGAACCATGTGGCCGGAACTAGTGTCGCAAATCAACTTCAAAAATTAATTAATTAAAAGTGCAATATCAACAACATTTTTCACAAATATTGACCCCTGCTTGCATGTCAAAATTTTGACTAATATTATTAAACGCGTTGGGACTTGAATTCGCGTGTAAATTCTGGATTGAATGATTTCCGATAACGATGGCCTTTTGAATCGAGATATGGAATTAGTTGATAGCCCCGAAAACGAAAGACGAACAGACGAGGAAAATTCTGATGTAAATACATCAGTATATAATCGTTCACAACGTTCAGGAAGCCGAGTTGGTAAGGATATTTAGGTATTTAGTTATATTGCATGTCTTTGTATATAAAATAGACATATATTCAATTAAATAAAGTATACATTTACATGGAAGTAAAATAAATAAGGATTGAATGCTTGAATAGTTTTATATGCCGTAGTCTTTTGTATAGTTAGAATATTTTGATAGACGTTTATCACTTTAATCTATTAGATATTGCACGACTTAATTATATGAACGTATAAAAAATGACTTAATATTAAATACGTATAAAAAATATCTCAAGAAAGGAAAAGTAGCTATATGAATTTGTCAATTTAAAGTCGCATTTGTCTGGCAAATAAAAAGCCCTTTGTAGGTATAAATTTAAATTAAATGAATATTGATTCCTAAGGCCAGGGGCCGGTTGTATAAAAAAGTGATTAATTAAAAGTTAACTATAGTTAAGTGCAAACGTCAACCAATAAGAAGCGCTTGTTTGAGAGTTAATCACTATTTAACTACAAAATAGTGATTAAAAAATTGATTAATTTAAGAGTTTTATACAACCGGCCCCTGGTTTATATACAGCGTGCTATGAGCGAACCGAACCAATTTTTAAATTAGCATGGCCAGGTAGTAACACTATATTAAGACCCTGGGCAAACTAGGAAACATTGTTGTGGAAACATTTGTGATTCTTGATGTTTCCTCAAATGTTTACCTGTTTGCCCACCCATGGAAACCATGTTGCGGAAACAAAATTTGCTTCCCGAGAAGCAAAAATGTTTCCTAGCGAATTCAGAAACATTTGATGTTTCCCCATGTTTCTCACTAATGTTTCTCACTAATGTTTCTCACTAATGTTTGCCCACTCTTGGAAACATGGTGAAACATTGGTAGGAAACAATGTTTCCGCAACAATATTCCTAGTTTGTCCAGGGCTTTAGCACGCATTCTGATTTATACGTAACGTATCTGTGCGAGCCAAAGTTGAGATAAAGAGTCTGGGTGTATAAGGAGCGTAACATATTAATATAATATATGACGTCTCATTAACTGTTGCAAATATATGGTTCGCTGATGGCGCTGTGGTTTAAATCAAGGGCGTGTTAACCGTGCTATGAGCGTTCGGCACGCCTTCGACGAGCGAGCCGCACGGTCAGGAGCGAATCTATAATATTATTTAGAGAGTGAACCAATTTGATTTAGATAGCGTGCTATGAGCGAACTTATTAGTTAAGTAATTGGTCCGGTGTGCTCATGCATAGCATTGCTATATAAACCTGGCCTAAATTTTTCATTTCAATTTCCCGTCATTTCAGATTCGCAAGAACAGTATGCATTTCAGGCAAGTACAATAATGTGAACCCTATTTATGCGGAAATTATTGCCAACTTTTGTTGTTTATTACATTCATCTGTTTTGTGTCTTGAAATATTTACATTATATCACCCCTGAGTCCTTTGCTTATGATGTGCCAATTGGCAAACTGCTTCTACGCCAAGGTATTACAATTAGGATTTAGGAACAGGGGCAAAACTATCGGGGGATGTGACACCCCCTCTCTATCTCGATCGTCGGATATATTGATTCAATTTCGTTGGGCAAATTCTGAAAATATTTGACTGTCTTGGATTGAAAAGCAATAGTTGTAGAAAAAATTTTGATAAATTTATGAAAAATATTACTGAAAATTTTACAAATTACGGTACAGTACATTATTTCGAAAGTTAGGGAAAAATGTTCATGAAATGTTCGTCCGTCGGGCACGACTTCATCCATGCCCTTTTGGTCGGGCAAAACAAGCTCACACTCCCAGCCATAATACTGAAGTTTCGCCCCTGAAAACCTTAGTTTGGTGTTAAACAGGGTGAAGTAGGGAACATGAAGACACATTGTGGCTTAATGGGTTAAATATGGTTTCATTTAGGAAGCTGCTATCTATTTGGAAAAAGGGGCAGCCAATGAGAAGTATCATGCATTCAACGACCATCTTGACAAATCTCGTTTTCTATGTTATCTTATTGTTCACACAACGTTGTATAAAGTTCTTGATGTTGTTGCCTCTCTTGCGTTGTTGGCATTGGCAGCCATCGAACATCCTGCAATGTTGGGAATGGACGTCCCAATTTGGGTATGTAAATAATACAATCATCACTGTCACCATCATCACTGTCATCATCGTCGGCACCATGATCACCATTACCATCACTACCCTCACCATCATCACCACCACCACCCATACCTGTAGATTTTATTTTTGTGGAGGTAGCTAATCTTTAAATGGAGCTAGACTATGCCACATTCACGTACCCAGAGCCCGCCTTATACACACGATCATCAACAGAGCATGACAAGGACGCGGTGTACGAGAATGGGTTTGCCTCAACAGTCAACTGCAGATCAAAATTTAGCCTCTGAACGAGAGCAAAATGCCAAGTGTGTTAATGTCCTGTTTATGCGCATATTCTGGATATTTCAGTCTTATTTAATACAGCGGAATATAGAAGTGCATTCTGAGAGTTCTTGCAGTTATTCCAGTTAGTCAGTAACTCCTGGCTTAGATAACAAGCTCCAAATGATTTTTGGAGTTAGCAACACAGCAAGTAACTTCAACCTTACATGTATGTACCTAGCGGCTATATGCTGACTCGCCTCGCTACACACATACTTTTTGGAGTTAGGCAGTAACTCGAGGCTTAAATACCTTGTTTTTTCATGATTTTTGGAGATATACGTAGCTCTAAATGATTATTGGAGTAAGCCAGTAACTCCAGCCTTAGATGCCTAGCTCCTAAATGATTTTTGCAGTTGTATACTTATATAGCTCCAAATCATTTTTGAAGTTAGCCAGTAACTCCAGAATTCATATTTCAACTCTTGAATTACACATTTACACAAGTTACTCAAGTGTATATTTTGGTTTGGAGTTAGCCCTTTAGAGCTTGGAGGTAGCGTCGCTCCATAACTTCCTACTTTCTACAGGCATGCCACCACCATCATCATCATCATCTGGCCCATCACCATTCTTATCACTACCATCATCATCACCATCATCATTGACCCGGGCATCACTATCATCATCACTACCATCACCACCACCATCATCATCTGCCCCATCACCATTACCTTCACTACTACCATAATCATCATTGGCCCCATCACTACTATCACCGGCCATTACCATCACCACCGCCACCATCCTGATCAGCACCATTACTATCACCACCAAGATCATCACTACCAGCACCAGCACGATCATCATCACCAACCATCACCATTATACAGAACTTAACATATTTTGTATTTCATCAGGTACATGGTACTCTCGAAGCATCATGTCTGTTGATCTCAATTATTATATTTGGCATCAAAATAAGATGGCAAGGAATACAATATTCCAAGTATCACAAAAGAACTTTAGTTAAGGTATGATGTGTTCCCTTTGTACTGAATTCAGCTCTATCAGTTCTAAACTGTTCTCCCTAGAGGTCCAGTAAGGATCATCTCTTATTGATCCAGTTTTACTACAGGACGAAACCTAAACTAAACTAACTTTATTTATACTGGATAGTTCTATCAGTTCTAAACTGTTCTCCCTAGAGGTCCAGTAAGGATCATCTCTTATTGATCCAGTCTTACTACAGGACGAAACCTAAACTAAACTAACTTTATTTATACTGGATAGTTCTATCAGTTCTAAACTGTTCTCCCTAGAGGTCCAGTAAGGATCATCTCTTATTCATCCAGTGTTACTACAGGAGGAAACCTAAACTGAACTAACTTTATTTATACTGGATAGTTCTATCAGTTCTAAACTGTTCTCCCTAGAGGTCAAGTAAGGATCATCTCTTATTGATCCATTGAGTGTTACTACAGGACGAAACCTAAACTAAATAACTATATTTATACTGGATAGTCCTATCAGCTAGATGTTTGGTAGAGTCAAACTGGAAGCATTCTTCTCACATGGAACTGAAGTGAAATTATAATCAAACAACTGCATGTTGCAATCAATGCACAAACCTGTAATCTCACACAATGTTTTTTTTTTTCAATTAAATATGCAGGCATTGTTGATTATTACAATGACAACAGAAATAATTGTTGTTCTCATTCGAAATGACTCTCACGTTAGAGTCACAAGAGCTGCTCGACCGCTGTTTCTGCTAGATACGTATTATTTTGGAGGTGTTCGTAGGTATGAATATATTATGCAATGTCATTATGGCCTTAGTGGTACAACATTGGTACAATATTGGTAGCTGGCCAACAGTTGATGGTCCTACTACAGTAGTAGTACTAGATACGTATTATCTTGGTCATTATATGGCCTTAGTGGTACAATATACTAGTACAATATTGGTACACCATTGGTAGTCACACTGGCCAACAGATGATCAATGGTCAACATCAGAAATGTTATCATGGCTGATTTACTACACTACACAACTTTTACCTAAAACAGTCGCATGCAACCTGCTTACAACTTGAGTTGTACTGTGTTAAACACACAACTCACCTACGTTGTAAGTGATTCGTGTGCTTGATTTACACAGTACAACTCAATTTGTAAGCAGGTTTTCATGGGACAGTTTTATGCAAAAGTTGTGTGATGTAATTTGGCCTTCTGTTTCCCCAGGGTCTTCAGAGATATTCTGAAATCAATGCCTCCAGTGCTGGACATATTTGCTTTATTGCTGTTTTTCATGGTCGTTTTTGCTATACTCGGTATGTTTTTTATATGTTAAATAATAATACTATTTCTAATATATATTTACCATTATCTAAGATTGTTGTTATATATTTTTTGCGCATTGTTTGCTGTGGTTACTCATCAAGGAGACAACGCTATAGCTAGCGCTCAATTTGTTAACTCTCTTTCTAATATATGCGCCATACTTTGTGCTTAGGGTTTTACTTCTTTTCAACCAATGAAAACGACAAAGTAAGCAACTCTCTTGTAAATTAGTTTGCATTGCCTTTGCTAAATAAAGTGTAGTTACTTTATCTGCGCGAGTCACACCACGGACCAATTTTTTTTTGTTTCAGAATTTCAGTTCATTTCCACGAAGTTTTGTCAGCCTTTTCGTTCTTGTTACAACTGCAAAGTACGCAAAGAATGAAACATTCTCTAATGAGTATTAAAGGGAGCACAGTGGTAAAATAGTGCCTCTCCACACAAGACTCCGATGGTGTTTTCTGACTATATTGCAAAACTCATGAATAATTAATTCATGACGAAAATCCAAAGGAAATCAATGTTTAGTGAGTTGTTGATCCACACATACAAAATTCTTTTGATTTGCACAAACTTTGATTTTCTGAAAAAAGAGTGCTTTCAATGGACCATTCCCCAATTAACCAAAATTTTGAACTCAACAAGTCCAGACAAAAATTTCATCACAGCTTGAAAGAGCATCACAAAATCAAGTAGTAATATTCCAAAGTTTCGTTGCAAAATGTTGTAAAATGCGGATAATATAGCCTTGCGAAGTTTGCAATTTTCAGTCATTTTAGATTACAAACGGGAAATGGTTACCACTTCTGTGCGTAATACAAAATGACTGAAAATTACAAACTTCGCAATGCTATAGTATCCACATTTTACAACATTTTGCAACGAAACTTTGGAATATTACTAATTTCGTGATGCTCTTTCATGCTATGATGGAATTTTGTCTAGACTTGTTGAGATCAAAATTTTGGTTAATTGGGGAATGGTCCATTGACTCTAGCAAACACCTCGGGTTTTCTCCAGGAAATCTGGTTACCTCGGTAGAGATGGCTCTTACTGGACCTCTAGGGAGAACAGTTTTGACCAGATAGAGTTATCCAGTATAAATAAAGTTAGCTTAGTTGAGTTTTAGACAAGGCATTTTTTAATACCATGAACTGGTGGGGCATTTGCCCCACTGGGCCCCTTCCTCTGCCCTACCAATGAAATTGCATATTGCCCCAAAGCCTGGGCCCTAGGACATGTATTGAGTAAACGAGTTTAACATTGAAGAGAAGTTTAAAAACCAAATTTGTTGGTGAGCGCATTTCAATTTATGTTGTGTTTGAATGTTTAGCATGTAATTTATTACAAATTTCACCATTAAAGCTTTGTTTCGAGAAGCTATGAAATGCAGGAAATGCTACTTCAGAGATCCAAATTTTAAAAATTTCCATTTAAAAATCCCCCCCCAGACCCCCTAGCTAACTCGTGCCTGCGGTACTCAGCTCACACCTTCGGCGATCACTTTCTACCTTGGGAGGAGGACAAGGAAAATGGGCCCTTTGGCAGTTTTGCCCCACCACTGAAGAATCCTTAAAAAATGCACTGGTTTTAGATGACATATTGTGTCATGTTTGTTTGCAGTTATCCAGACGTGATGATGCCAGCTTATCATAAACACAGAGGAGCTGTATTTTTCTTTGTTGTATATATTGCCGTTGCTTTGTATTTTCTCATGAATCTGGTAAGATTTTTTTCTTGTTAAAGCCGATTTACACCGCACAACCTTTTTCAGCTAAAACTGTCGCATGCAACCTGCTTACAACTCAAGTTGTACTCACTATAAATCAAGCACAGAACTTGCCTATTTGTCCAAGTCTTGTATCGCAAAGCCAACGCCTTCAGGGTTTCCAATAAGCTCTCATTTGTTTTCTCAGTTGCTGGCCACAGTTTACTCGACGTTTTCATCAAAGAATCAATCAAAGTTTACAAAACTTTATCTCCACAAGCGGTGAGCTATATATGTAGTGAAATTTATATCAAAGAAGAGCTGAGGAAGGAAGGAAATAATGAATGAATGAGGGCGGAAAGAAATAGTTGAGGGATAAGGATCTCTGGAAGAAAGGAATGAAGGAATTAGGTGGCAACCTAATCTCAACCCCCCCCCC